>MU784021.1:6351-49508 GCA_026770625.1 Nicotiana glauca | reverse complement strand
ATGACAAGAAAGAGACATAGTAAATAAACTTGAAAAATTCAACCGATTATGCAAAGCCTAAAAGGATGTGGACTTACTTATTAAGACATCTAGAAATTATAAAACAGATGATTAAGCATGTCATCCCTTAACAAAATATGAACAGAATAATAAATTGAGTGGCTTCCGAAAGACCCTCGGCTCAAAAACGTAAAACAAATGGAGCAATATAGAACATGAACATAAATAGCTACTGATATAAGCTGCTCGAAATCAACTACATCCTTGTTGAGGGTTACTCTCATTGCAAATTAATATTATACAATGTCAAACAGAAGCTACTTGTTCTACCTTATTAAAGAAATGTGTTTGTCTACTTTTTCTTATTAGAAGCTTGAACACTTAAGGTGTTAGAGAGAATGCTATGAGCAAATCATCTACCACTAGATATTTCATTCTAGACATCAAACTATAACTTAGAATAACACTTATAATTGGAAGATATTAAACTTTTACTTTAACATAAGCTAAAAAGCTACCTAGACAAGCTCAGACCCCTTGAACCAAATAATTATACTTACATTTTCACACAAAAAAAACACAAAAACTACAATAACAGCAAACTCGATGAGCTAATTGATCAAATTACTAATTATGTTGATTCCAGAATAAAAAGAGTAGACCAAATAAAGCGAGAAATTTCGAAACTAAAGGACTCTCGAGGTGGTACAAGGATGTCAATTCAGCTATAAAACCTTATACTGTGTTGTCAATAGGCACAAGGAGCTACTGTCTCCAAATTTAGTTAACTCCAGAACAACAACTTAAACCTGTGGTCCGTCTAGTCAATTCTATGGGAAAATACTTACCTAATGGACAGGTAAAGGAGATCAGTCGAGTTTTTAAAGAGAAGAATTGTGAACTATCTTATGTTGTGGAAATGGCCACCAGTCTAATTGGTCTTCAGCTGCATCTCAAAGCCTCACTTAAGAAGCGCTAGGTAGCCAGCTCATGACAGGACACACCAGTATCTATACTATACCCCTGATGCACTTGTTCACTGGTCTTTGTGTGTATTGACATTGTATCTTTTGATAACCGTATTGACATTTTATCTTCTCTTACCATAAGTATAATATTGAATGTTAATTTCAAGATAAGTCTCTATTCCCTCTGTAATAATACAAGCTTTCAGTTGTCTTTTTGTTCATTTTCTTGACTGTAGGGCGAGTTGGCCAAGCACTCGAGGGAATACTAAACCATTCGCAGTGATATTTGGCTCTCAACAATGATGCTTTGTACAGTTTCCTAGTTCTGTCTAGGCTAGGAGTTTGTCTTGTCAAGTTAACAGCCTTACATAGCTGGAAGACAACAGGAAGTTTCAATCAAAAGGCATCCTAATGAGAAAAACATTACATTTATTGGAAGCACAAATGTCTTAGAGATTGGTTGCACGCACCAGCGCACTATTAGACAGTCACAGCTATCGAAGGTGTCCGTTAAATATTCAAATCTGTTTGCTACATTCTTTAAATCTGTTTGCTATTTTCTTTCCCTGTTTACAAGAAGGAAACTCCTAGGCAGGCTCTAATAGAAATGTTCAACACATGCTAGTGCATCTTGTATTTCTAAATATTATCACGACCTTTGCGACATCAATATCAGTGAGAAAAGGAAATGCAGAAAGCACCAAGGCCATTGTAAACTCCAAGGCCATGACGAGATAGTGTCGTCGATTGAAAAGAAAAATAATAACAGCATCTCATGATGTTGATGATCTAGTCGAGGAAGGTGATCGACGTACTGAAAAATTACAAGGTGATGCCAGGGACTTTTTGAATGAATGAAACAAAACAATTTAGAGCTTACGAAACAGAACAATTTAGAGCTTGCGAAACAGAACAATTGAATGCTAACGAAGGTGCTAACAAATTAAAGGGCAAAAAAATTATTTTAGGTTGAGTCTTAATCACTGCTTCATAAAGAAAGCTTTTTACTTTTAACAAGAAAGGTGCAACGAAATAAATAACTGAGCATCATCAATCCATTGTAATAAATCAATATAAACAATAGAGCAACATCAATCCATATAAAAAATAGAGCAACATCAATTCGCTGTAAAAAAATTTATATAAATCATTCGAGCAACATCGGGTCAATCCACTGTAAATCAATCCATTACAAAATAATTCAAAATCTGTTTCAAGCGATTTCAAGCAACAGATTTAACAGGGGAAGAAGAGATTTTAAGCAACAGATTTCAAGCAATCCAAAACGATTTCAAGCAACAGATTTAACAGGGGAAGAAGACATTTCAAGCAACAGATTTTAAGCAATTCAATACGATTTCACGTAACAGATTTAATAGGCGAATAAGAGATTTTAAGCAACAGATTTCAAGCAATCCAAAATGATTTCAAGCTATAGATTTAACAGGGGAAGAAGAGATTTCAAGCAACATATTTCAAGCAATTCAAAAGGATTTCGCGCAACAGATTTAACAGGGGAAGAATAGAAGATAACAGGGGCCAGAAGTTAACAAGGACGAGAGAACTTACCTGCAAAAAAAACGATGGGGACTGTGGCGGAAGATTGAAGCAGCAGCGTTTAGGGCTTTTCTATGGCAGAAGTCGACGGTATCCTTTTCGATGTAGGGAAATATGTTTTCCTAAACTTTTCTAAATTTGGAGGGAATGAATATTCTCGTCCAAAAATGTTGGAGGGAATTGTATTTTCTTTTTGTGCTGAAGGAATATTTATTAAAGCAATAAAAAATTAATTCAATTAGTAATTTTTAGTGGCAATTTAGTTTTTATTGTCAGTAAAATGATATCTTTTACTGGCTAATGGTCATTTGCCGCTAATTTTTCAAATTAAAGAATTTATTAGCAATAATTTCCTTATTGCCGCTAAATAATTGCCGCTAAAGGTCTTTTTTGTAGTAGTGGTACCTGCGGAACTTGGGCCGCAGGTGCGGAGCCGTAGAAGTGGAAATGGATGGCTA
The DNA here is from genome assembly GCA_026770625.1 of Nicotiana glauca. NCBI lineage: Eukaryota > Viridiplantae > Streptophyta > Magnoliopsida > Solanales > Solanaceae > Nicotiana > Nicotiana glauca. The sequence continues at coordinate 46,525 of MU784021.1, read as the reverse complement.
GGCTGGGATCGCAGATGCAGAAGTCGAAGGCTTGGAGGAAGACTGCAGAAGCGGCGAATGGTTCGCACCTACGGGACCGCAGAAGCGGACAATAGACCGCAGGTGCAAAAGGATTGGAGGAAGTGAGCTATCTTTAAAATCGAGTTTAGGCTCATTTTCACCCATTTTTTACTCGGCTTGGCCGATTTTTAGAGATTTTGAAGAGGGGGCTTCGTCATATATCATGAGGTAAGTGATTTCTTCTTGTTATGGGTTAAATACATGGTTTATACACGAAATTAAGCATGAAAATTAGTATAAATTTGGAGTTTTGGTGGAAAGACCTAGAAATTGATATTCTTGGAATTTGAGCACGATTTTGGATGTGAAATTATGAGTAAATTATATATTTGAGTTAGTGGGGTTATGGGTAAGCTTAATCTTCAAAAATATTCGGAATCAGGCACGTGGGCCCGAGGACATTTTTGTCAACTTTTCGATTGGGGTTAGGAATTGTTATGAAATGGATTTTAAGGAGTGGTTGAACATATATTAATGGATTTGCATAATTATTGGCTAGAGCATTGTGCATCAATTAGAGTCGTTAGAAGGGCTTGGAAGCCGGTTATGGAAATTTCAGAGTGAGGTGAGTCTCTTTTCTTACCTTGTAAGAGGGAATTGTCCCCATAGGTAAAATAATTGGTTACGTGCTCCTATTTTTGGGGGCTACGTACACACGAGGTGACGAGAGTCCGTGCGTAGCTACTATTATGTTTAAATCATGGTAGTCTAAGACCCAAAAGCATGCAATACTTGTAATATTGGTAATGTTATTGACATGTGATTTTTTTAAACCCTATCGAATTGGTAAATGAATTTCTAAAAATATTAAACTTCATTTTCTTAAATTGTTAAAAGAGAATTGGCTTTTCCTTGGATAATTGTTCCTTGATTAATTCTTGATTGAATGATTGTTGTGTTTATTTATATTTGACCGCATCCCATGTATGATTCGCGAGCGGGGTAATAGATGCATCTATGGTCCGCGTCATTCGACCCTCTTGCAGTTCACAGTTTAAATGCCACGGCCCCAATCCCGGCCGTGATGGCGCCCAACACAATGCTAGGCAAGCCCGAACAATACAACACTCTCAACCCTCATACGATGCCTATTACCAATTAATAGAGTTAAATTACAAAATTAACAGGATTATAATCCATGATAATCGTTAAACAATGCGGAAAACCATGAAAATACCAATACAAGTCCCTAAATGATCTGATGTCATGACTCAAGAGCCTCTAAGTACAACTGAGTAGCAGCCCATACATAGGATAGTCTAGAATGCAGAAATAAAAGGGATAAGGGGAGAAATCGGGTCCTGCGGATGCCATGCAGCTACCTCGATAAATCCGGTGATAGTCTGGACAGCAGCAGGAAACTCAACTATGCCTCCGGGATACCTGTATCTGCACACATAGTGAAGGGAGTAAAGTGAGTACTCCGACTCAGTGAGTAATAGCAATAAATAACGATTGAAGATAAGAAAACTCGTAAAAACACTACGCAGTTCTATATGAAAACAGTAAGCACATTAAACAACAGCAAAATGAGAAAAATAGGTGAATATCCCTCGACCAGTACACAACTCATTTACTCCTCTCAATGACATATAGATTAATTACACCGCTGCGGCGAGCAGCCCGACCCGTACAATATATTGTTGCGGCGTGCAGCCCGATTCATATCTATATATATATATAAACTGCTGCGGCGTGCAGCCCGATCCAGTAATAATAGTCGAATGCACTTACTGGGGTGTGCAAACTTCGGAGGGGCTCCTACAGCCCAAGCGCTATACTACTGCGGCGTGTAGTCTGATCCATATAATATATTACTGCGGCGTGCAGTCCGATCCATATAATATGCTACTGCAGCGTGCAGTCCGATCCATATAATATACTACTGCGGCGTGCAGTCCGATCCATATATGTATATATCCTGCTGCGGCGTGCAGCCCGATCCAATATATATCAAATACCCTCACTATGGGTCCTTGACCTCTCTTAGTCAATATTGACTTGCCCTCTCGGGCACACCAAGTTAAAACAGGGTTTCCAACCCCAGGTTATTCTCATTAGGATTACCAATTTCTAAAGTCGGTTCATATTATGTTTAACAGTTAAAAAACATGACTGAGAGTATGATTTCGACAAGTAAAGTGAGGTCAACTAGTACAAATACCCCCTAAGGATTCTACAGATCGGCACAAGGCCCCAAACTTGGCAACTAGCCCAGGATTACGATATTAATTAAGACTCAGTAAAAAAAAATATAGTAGAGTCATCAATCGGGATGGACCGAGTCCGAATCCCCAACAGTAACAGTCCCCACGCTCATCATACAGCGTGTGCCTCATCTCAACATAGCACTACGTTGTGCAAATTCGGGGTTTCAAACCCTCGGAACATCATTTATAACCATTACTCACTCAAGCCGACCAAAATCCTAGCTCGCTTTGCCCTTCCCTTGCAAATCAACCTCCTCATGTCAAAACCACAAGGAATACATTACGATAGGCTAAGGAAAAGCAACCCAATCGAAAAGACTCGAAAATTATCAAAAATCATGAAGTTGGCAAAACCCGAGCCCACTTCTCAAAAAATTATAAAATTCTCATCACCAGATTCCTCATCTCTCCAAGAGTCTATACATGTCAAATTTATCAAAATCGAAGTCCATTTGACCCCTCAAATTCCACTTTAAAATATCAAATTTTCAAGTCCTAACTTTACCCTTTTTTGATGAATTTTCACAAATTTCCATGTCGATTCTACCATTAATTCATGTATTTAGGCCAAGGAACTCACCTCCAATCACACCTAGTTGAAATCCCCTTCAATTTCCGTCCAATAGCTCTCAAGGTTGCTAAAAAATAGTGGAAATAAGACTTGGATCGCAGATGAAATGTTATTAAAAACCATTCTGCCCAGGTGACATTTTCTTCTATGCGAACGTGAGGGCTATCTTGCATTTGCGAAGCTCAAATTTCCATCTTCCAAAAATGCCCTTCGCGGACGCGTACCACACCACGCGAACGCGAAGCTTCCTCAAAGGCACCTATGCGAACACGAATGAACTCATGAGAATGCGAAGGCAAAAACCCCTGAGCCTCAATTCCTTATACGCGTTCGCGGCTACTTCCTCGCGAACGCGATGCACACTCAGCTACCCATTCGCTAATGCGAACCCACGTATCGTGAACGCGAAGAGTAATTCACCTGCCTCCCAAGATCCTTCTTCGCAAACGCGTGACACTTACGTGAACGCGAATGGTTAATTCTCTGCAACACATAACTGGAAAATCCTGCAAATCCTCAAGGCCGAAATTGGTCCGATTGACCATCTGAAATCACCCCGAGGCCCCCGGGACCTCAACCAAAATCACCAACGCATCCTAAAACATCATTCAAACTTGTTCCAATCATCAAAACACATCTAACAACGCTACAACCATCCAATCATATCGAATTCAAGCCTAAGTTTCTTAAAAACTTCCGAAATGCGCATTTGATCAAAAAACCTACCAAAACACCTCCGAATGACCTGAAATTTTGCACACACACCCAAAATCACCTAACGAAGCTATTGCAACTCTCGGAATTCCATTCTGACCCCCGGATCAAAATCTCACCTACCAACCGAAATTTGCCAAAATATTAACTTCGCCAATTCAAGCCTAATTTTACACCGGACCTCGAAAATCAACTCCGATCGCACTCCTAAGTCACAAAATCATCCCCCGAAGCTAACCAAATCACCGAAAATCACATCCGAGCCCTCTAACTCAATAGTCAACACCCGATTGATGTTTCCAAAATAAGCCTTCCTTAAAGAGACTAAGTGTCTCATTTCCATCTAAAACTAATCAAATTCAAATCGATCACCTCAAATACCAATAATGAAGCATAGATAAACATAGGATGGGGGAAACGGGGAGGTAACTCACGTGACAATGGGCCGGGTCGTCACATCCTCCCAACTAAAACAAACGCTCATCCTCGAGCGGGTCAAGAAACATACCTGTAGCCTCAAACAGGTGAGGATATCTGCTCCGCATCTCCCGCTCGGTCTCCCAAGTAGCCTCCTCTACGGGCCGACCTCTCCACTGCACCTTTACTGAAGCTATATCCTTTGATCTCAACTTTCGAACCTGACGACCCAAAATAGGCATCGGCTCTACACCATAGGTCAAATCATCGTCCAACTGAATAGTGCTGAAGTCCAATACATGAGACGGGTCCCCAACATACTTCTGGAGCATAGATACATGAAATACCGGATGCACGCTCGACAAGCTGGGTGGCAAAGCAAGCTCATAAAACACCTCCCCAATCCTCCTAAGTACCTCAAAAGGCCCAATGAACCGCGGACTCAGCTCCCCATTCTTCCCTAACCGCATAACACCCTTCATGAGTGAAACCTTCAGCAAGACCTTCTCACCTACCATATAGGACACATCCCGAACCTTCTGGTCCGCATAGCTCTTCTGACGTGACTGTGCTGTACGAAGCCTCTCCTGAATCAACTTCACCTTCTCTAAGGCATCCTGAACCATCTCTGTCCCCAATAGCCTAGCCTCGCCGTGCTCGAACCATCCAACATGAGATCTACACTGCCTCCCATACAATGCCTCATATGGAGCCATCTGAATGCTCGACTGATAACTGTTGTTGTAGGCAAACTCTGCAGGCGGAAAAAACTCATCCCATGAACTCCCAAAATCAATAACACAGGCACGCAACATGTCCTACAAAATCTAAATAGTGCGCTCGGATAGCCCGTCCGTCTGAGGATGGAATGCTATACTCAACTCTACCTGCGTACCCAACTCCCGCTGAAATGTCCTCCAGAACTGAGAAGTGTACTGAGTACCCCTATCTAAGATAATAGACACTGGAACCCCATGCAATCGGAAAATCTCCCGGATAAAGATCCCTGCCAACCGCTCCGGAGAATAAGTAGTACATACTGGAATGAAGTGCGCGGACTTGGTCAGCCGATCCACAATCACCAACTTCTTCAAAGTCTGAGGGAGACCACTCATAAAATCCATAGTAATCCTCTCCCACTTCCACTAGGGAATAATCATCCGCTAAAGTACACCGCTCGGTCTCTGATGCTCGTACTTAACCTGCTGACAGTTGAGACACCGAGATACAAACCCCACTATATCCTTCTTCATCCTCCTTCACCAGTAGTGTTGCCTCAAATCCTGATACATCTTCGCGGCACCTGGATGGATAGAATACCACGAGCTGTGGGCCTCCTCCAATATCAAATCACGAAGCCCATCCATATTGGGCACGCAAATCCAGCCCTGCATCCTCAACACGCCATCACTATCAATGGTCACACCCCTGGTATCATCATGTTGAACCCTGTGCTTAAGGACAAGCAAATGTAGGTCATCATACTGGCGCTCTCTGATGTGGGTCATCATACTGGCGCTCTCTGATGCGGTCATATCAGGAATACCGAGAAACAACACGAGCCAATACTCGGCTGGCTCTGAAATGTCTAATCTCACCATCCGATTGGCCAAAGCATGAACATAAACTGCAAAGGGCCTCTCACAATTGGAATGTACGCCAAACTCCCCATGCTAACCGCCTTCCGGCACAAAGCATCGGCCACCACATTGGCCTTCCCCGTGTGATACAGAATGGTAATATCATACTCCTTGAGTGACTCTAGCCACCTCCGCTGCCTCAAATTAAGATCATTTTGCTTGAATAGATGCTAAAGACTGCGATGGTCGGTGAATACCTCACAAGATACACCATACAAGTAGTGCCCCCAAATCGTCAAAGCATGAACTATAGCAGCCAACTCCAAATCATGTATAAGATAGTTCTTCTCGCGGCGCTTCAACTAACGAGAAGCATATGCAATAACTCTACCATCTTGCATCAACACATATCCAATCCCAACTCTCGAAGCATCATAATATACAGTGTAAGAACCTAAAGGTGATGGCAACACCAACACTGGAGCCGTGGTCAAAGCTGTCTTGAGCTTCAGAAAGCTCTCCTCACACTCATCCGACCACACAAATGGAGCACCCTTATGAGTCAACTTGGTCAAGGGCGATGCAATAGAGGAAAATCCCTGAACAAACCGGCGATAATACCCTGCCAACCCAAGGAAATTATGAATCTATGTGGCTGAGGTCAGTCTAGGCCAACACTACACCGTCTCTATATTCTTTGGGTCGACCTGAATACCCTCGCTAGACACCACGTGCCCTAAGAAAGCCACAGAGCCAAGCCAAAACTCACACTTGGAGAACTTTGCATAAAGCTTCTCCTCTATCAATCTCTGTAATACCACTCGCAAATACTGAGCGTGCTCCTCCTGGCTACGCGAGTACACCAATATATCATCAATAAAAACAATCATGAACGAATCCAGATATGGCCAAAATACACTGTTCATCAAATACATGAACGCAGCTGGGGCATTGGTCAGCCCAAAGGACATAACAAGAAACTTATAGTGCCCATATCTAGTCCTGAAAGCAGTCTTCATAATATCTGAATCCTTGATCTTTAACTGGTGATAGCCTGAACGGAGGTCAATCTTGGAGAATACCCTTGCCCCCTGAAGCTGGTCAAATAAATCATGAATACGAGGTAGAGGACAATTGTTCTTCACTGTTACTTTGTTCAATTGCCTGTAGTAAATGCACATTCTCATTGTGCCATCCTTTTTTTTCACAAATAGAACCAGTGCACCCCACGGCGACACACTAGGCCAAATGAACCCCTTATCTAGGAGTTCCTGAAGCTGATATTTCAATTCTTTCAACTCTGTTATTGACATCCGACATGGAGGGATGGAAATGGATTGAGTGCCCGGCACCAGTTCAATACTAAAATCAATGTCCCTGTCCGGTGGCATGCCCGACAGGTCTGCAGGAAACACATTGGGAAACTCCCTCACAATTGGGACTGAATAAATGCTAGGTGTCTCAGCTCCAACATCCCTCACAAAAGCCAAATATGATAGACAACCTTTCCCGACCATACGCTGGGCCTTTAGGAAAGAAATCACCCTGCTAGGCACAAAATCAGTCATGCCACGCCGCTCGATCCTCGGAACACCCGGTATAGCCAAAGTGATTGTCTTAGCATGACAGTCCAGAATAGCATGACACAGAGATAACCAATCCATACCCAGAATAACATGAAAATCCACCATGCTCAATAGCAATAGATCAACTCGGGTCTCCAGACCCCCAATAGTCACTAAACACAACCAATATACATGGTCCACAATAATAGTATCGCCTACCGGGATAGATACATGAACAAGTAAAGCAAGACACCCCCGGGTCGTACCCAAATGATGAGCAAAATATGAAGACACATAGGAATAGGTAGAACCGGGATCAAATATGACTGAGGCATCCCTGTGGTAAACTGAAATAATACTTGTGATAACAACATCCAAAGTAATAACATTTGACCTTCCCTGGAGAGCATAGAAGCGAGCAGACCACCGCCCGATCGCCCTCCCCCTCTGGGGCGACCCCTGACTGCCTGACCCACACCCCTAGCTGGCGGGGCGGGTGCTGAAGAAACTGGGCCAGAAGATGAGGGCTGACCCCTCTACTGAGATGAGCTAGCAGTACAGCGAGGACACTCCCTCCGTATATGCCCGAACTCACCACACTCGTAGTAACTTTTGGGTGCTGGGAACTGGAACTGAAGGGAACCCCTCGCGCCAGAGTGGCTAGCTGGTGCACTCGGCCTGGAAGAATGCTGAGCAGATGGAGCATGAGATGAACTCTGTGCCGGGAGAGCGTTGAGAGATGGCTGACTCTGTTGAGAGCCCTGATAACCACGACTAGAAGATCCACCTCGATACTCAGGTCTAACTGACTGAGCGGGCCTGAAAGAACGACCCCGTCCCTGCTGAAACTGGCCCCTCGAACGAGCGCCACTGTGACTACCAGAACCTCGAGGCCTCTTGGACTCCCTCTTATCGCGATCCTGGCGACGAACCGACTCAATATCTCGAGCTATATCCACCACCTCCTCAAATGTAGCACCCAGCACTCTCTCTCTAGTAATAAGAATACGAAGAGGGCAGTGGAGACCATCAAAAAATCTTTGGATACGCTTACGGTCCGTCGGGACCAACCAAACTGCATGCTGAGATAACTCAGAAAATCTCATCTCATACTGGGTCACTGACATCTCTCCCTGTCGTAGTCCCTCAAATTGTCTGCGCAACTCCTCTCTGCGAGACTGCGGTACATACTTCTCAAAATAGAGAGTGGAGAACTGCTGCCAGGTCAAAGGTGCTGCACCAACTGTCCTACACTGCTCATATGCCTCCCACCATGTGAAGGCCGCTCCAGTAAACTGAAATGTAGTAAAAGCCACACCGCTGGACTCAAGAATCCCCAATGTGCGGAGCATCCGCTGACATCGAGCGAGAAAACCGTGGGCATCCTCGCCCTCAGCTCCACTAAATATCGGAGGCTGGAGTCTACCAAACCTCTCGAGGTGACGCTGCTCATCCTCGGGCATAACTGGAACCCTGTACTCCTGAACTGGTACCACTGGCTGAGATGGAGGTGCCTATAGAGTCTATAACGCCTGTAATCCCTGCTCAGGTGTGAGAGCAGCTGGGGTCTGATTGCCTCCCTCGGCCTGTGAAGTAGCTGCTACTGCCGTTGTGGCCAAAACCACTTGAGCCGGGCCTGTACAAACTATCAAATTCTGGGCTATTGTCTCCTGGAGTCCCGGAATTACAATGGGCACAGCCGGTGCCTGAACTGGTGCTGCTGGAGCATGGTCCTGAGCTAGGGCAACTAAAGGATCCACATATGCTGCCACTGCTGCTCCGCCTCTACCACGACCACGATCGCGTCCGCAACCTCTAATGGCCTCAGTAGGTGGTACTGGTGGTCGTCTGCCACGTCTGGTAGCTCGTGTCCTCACCATCTGTGAGAGAATAGAATAAAGAGAAGTTTAGTATTTGGATCAACAAGTTCGCATTACAAGAATTTCAAGAATGTGGAATTTTTGCTAAAGGTTATGCAGCCTCCCGAGGATAAGTACAGACGCCTCTGTACCGATCCGTGAGACTCTAATAAACCGGCCCATGACTCGCGAGACGTAGTAACCTAGGCTCTAATACCAACTTGTCATGACCCCAATCCCGGGCGTGATGGCACCCAACACAATTCTAGGCAAGCCCGACCAATACAACACTCTCAACCCTCGTACGAAGCTTATTACCAATTAATAGAGTTAAATTACCAAATTAACATGATTATAATCCATGATAACCGTTAAACAATGCAAAAAACCATGAAAATACCAATACAAATCCCCAAATGATCTAATGTCACGAGTCAAGAGACTCTAAGTACAACTAAGTAGCAGCCCATACATAGGATAGTCTAGAATGCGGAAATAAAAGGGATACGGGGAAAAATCGGGTCCTACGGACGCCATGCAGCTACCTCAATAACTCCGGTGATAGTCTGGGCAGCAGCAGGAAACTCAATTATGCCTCCGGGATACCTGTATCTGCACACATGGTGCAGGGAGTAAAGTGAGTACTCCGACTCAGTGAGTAATAGAAATAAATAACGACTGAAGATAAGAAAACTCGTAAACAACAGCTCTCAATGAGAAAAATAGGTGAATATCTCTCGACCAGTACACAACTCATTTACTTCTCTCAATGACCGGTAGTTTAATTACACCGCTGCGGCGAGCAGCCCGACCCGTACAGTATACTGTTGCGGCGCGCAGCCTGATCCACATATATATATATATATAATGATGCGGCGTGCAGCCCGATCGAATAATAATAGTCGACTGCGCTCACTCGGGGTGTGCAGACTCTGGAGGGGCTCCTATAGCCCAAACACTATACTACTGCGGCGTGCAGTCCGATCCATATAATATATTACTGCGGCGTGCAGTCTGATCCATATAATAGGCTACTGCGGCATGCAGTCCGATCCATATAATAGGCTACTGCGGCGTGCAGTCCGATCCATATAATATACTACTGCGGCGTGCAGTCCGATCCATATATGTATATATCCGGCTGCGGCGTGCAGCCCGATCCAGTATATATCAAATACCCTCACTATGGGTCCTTGACCCCTCTTAGTCAATATTGACTTGCCCTCTCGGGCACACCCAGTTAGAACAGGGTTTCCAACCCCAGGTTATTCTCATTAGAATTACCAATTTCAAAACCTGGTTCATATAATGTTTAACATTTAAAAAACATGACTGAGAGTATGATTTCGACAAGTAAAGTGAGGTCAACTAGTACAAATACCCCCTAAGGATTCTATAGATTGGCACAAGGCCCCAAACATGGCAACTAGCCCAGGATTACGATATTAATTAAGTCTCAGTCAAAAAAACAACACAGTAGAGTCATCAATCGGGATGGTCCGAGTCTGAATCCCCAGCAGTAACAGTCCCCACGCTCATCATACAGCGTGTTCCTCATCTTAACACAGCACTACGTTGTGCAAATCGGGGCTTTCAAACCCTCAGAACATCATTTATAACCATTACTCACCTCAAGCCGGCCGAAATCCTAGCTTGCTTTGCCCTTGCCTCGCAAATCAACCTCCTCGTGCATAGAATCTGGTCAAAACCACAAGGAATACATTACGATAGGCTAAGGAAACGCAACCCAATAGAAAAGACTCGAAAATAATCAAAAATCACGAAGTTGGTAAAACCCGATCCTCGGGCCCACTTATCGAAAAATTATAAAATTCATATCACCGGATTCCTCATCTCTCCACGAGTCTATACATGTTAAATTTACCAAAATCGGAGTTAATTTGACCCCTCAAATTCCACTTTAAAATATCAAATTTTCAAGCCCTAGCTTTACCCCCTTTTGATGAATTTCCACAAATTTCCATGTAGATTTTACCAATAATTCATGTATTTAGGGCAAGGAACTCACCTCTAATCACACCTAGTCAAAATCCCCTTTAATTTTTGTCCAATAGCTCTCAAGGTTGCTCAAAAATAATGGAAATAAGACTTGGTTCGCGGATGAAATGTTATAAAAAACCATTCTGCCCAGGTGACATTTTCTTCTATGCGAATGCGAGGGCTATCTCGCGTTCGCGAAGCTCAAATTTACATCTGCCAAAAATGCCCTTCGCGGACGCATCCCACACCACACGAACGCGAAGCTTCCTCCAAGGCACCTACGCGAACGCAAATGAACTCATGCGAACGCGAAGGTAAAAACCCCTAAGCCTCAATTCCTTATACGCGTCCGCGGCTACTTCCTCGCGAACGCGATGCACACTCAGCTACCCATTCGTGAACGCGAATAGTAATTCACCTGCCTCCCAAGATCCTTCTTCACGAACGCATGACACTTACGCGAACGCGAAGGGTTAATTCTCTGCAACACATAGCTGGAAAAAACTGCAAATCTTTAAGGCCGAAATTCGTCCGATTGACCATCCGAAATCACCCCGAGGCCCTCGGGACCTCAACCAAAAGTACCAACATATCCTAAAACATCATTCAAACTTGTTCCAATCATCAAAACACATCTAGCAATGCTAAAACCATCCAATCACATCGAATTTAAGCCTAAATTTCTTTAAAACTTCAGAAATTCGCATTTGATAAAAAATTCGACCAAAACACCTCCGAATGACCTAGAATTTTGCACACACACCCAAAATAACCTAACGATGCTACTGCAACTCTCAGAATTCCATTCTGACTACCGGATCAAAATCTCACCTACCAACCGGAATTCGCCAAAATACTAACTTCGCCAATTCAAGCCTAATTCTACACCGGACCTCCAAAATCAACTCCGATCGCACTCCTAAGTCACAAATCATCCCCCAAAGCTAACCAAATCACCGGAAATCACATCCGAGCCCTCTAACTCAATAGTCAACACCCGATTGACTTTTCCAAAATAAGCCTTTCTTAAAAAGACTAAGTGTCTCATTTCCATCTAAAACCAATCCAATTCGATTTGATTACCTCAAATACCGATAATGAAGCATAGATAAACATAGGATGGGTGAAACAGGGTGGTAGCTCACGTGATGAAGGGCCGGGTCATCACATTAAATATTGTTGGATTGGGTCGTACGTCCTCGACATAATTTGTGCACGCTTGTATTGCTTTCCTTGAACCTATTGAAGTTGTTATTGCCTCTTCCCCGCTTGAGAATATTTGTATAAATGACGAAAAGGAATTTAGAAATTTCCTATAAAAGAAATAATTTTTTACTTACTTCATTCTATTGAATTACAATCATGTTTATAAAAATCTATGATTTAATATAATATTGATATAACATTATTGGACCACTAGTAAGTGTCGAAGTTGACCTCTCGTCTCTACTTCTTCGAGATTAGATGGGATAATTACTGAGTACATGTTATTTTTGTACTCATACTACACTTGCCGTATATTTTTGTTGCACAGGTTTATGTGTGACTAGTGGCTTAGTGGCATAGCGGCATGGTTGATATGGATACTTAGGTGAACTGCACTTATCGAGATGACTCGCAACCAGTAGAGTCTCCTTTAGAGTATTATACTATATTTTCATTTCTGCCCACCTTGTATACCGGACAGTTACTGTATTTTATTTTATTCCCTAGTAAATGCTCGTGCACTTGTGACACTGGGTTCTAAGATGTCTATGGGTTTATTCAGAATTTTAAAAGTTTTTAAATGTTTCATTATTTATTCAGTGGAATTTAATATGTATTGTTTAAACGTATAAAAGAAGTGATTTCGGAAATATTTAAAATGAAAATTTAATTAAGTATTTTTGTTGGCTTGCCTGACAGCGGTATCCGGCGCCATCACGGCTCGTAGTGGATTTTGGGTCGTGACAACATGGTATCGGATCGCTAGATTCCCTTAGGTCTCATGAGTCATGAGCAAGTCTAGTAGAGTGTCGTGGATCGGTACGGAGACATTTGTACTTATATTCGGGAGGCTACAAGACTATTAGGATTACTTCCCTTCTTGATTCCACATCGTGCAATTTGATTCCTTGAGGCTTATGCCTTTAATTCCTTACTATTCAATCTTATCTAACGAGAAGTGCTTATTATAAATCGAGAATTGAAGAATTGTGATGGTACTACCGATGTGGAGTGGGATGTTTCCCCATGCATGGTTGATTGGCCTATTGTCATTGCCTTGCGGAAGGATATCTTGTCATTTTAGCTCAATAACAGTATTCCTAAGAGCTTGAGACTATGCACAGGTTGCTATGATTGCTCATGAATGATTATCGCACAGTATTGGTATGATGACAGGATACTTGCCCATATGTTGGGGCAGTGAAAGATTTGGAAGGAAGTTATCTCAGCGCATGATTCTGAGATTCGGTATTTCATTTCCGGCAGGGGAAATCAATTGGACTATGAATGTCCAGGTTTGGATCGATGGAGTAACGAGACTTGGTGTTTTCAAGTGTGGTGGAATTTTCATCTGCGACGTGGTATCGTCGTTCTCGATTGAGCGTGTTAAATTCGCCGGTGTTATGGTTTTCTGCGATTCGCCTTTGGAGCAGGATAGTATGAAATAATATTGGATAAATGGCTGTCAGAGATCGTGGTGTGCGGTGGTTCAGGATTGAAGGTGTATTCCTAATACTGACGGCTCGAGAAAGATGAGCTTCGAAAAGGTTTAAATGTGAGTGACAGTCTATTGGTTCAAACTCTACCAAGATAAATTTTGATCTAATGTATTAACTGAGTAGCAAAGGAAGAGAAAGAACGTGTGAGAAGTGTCATATAGTGGTTAAACTTCCAGAAGGCCAGGTGCAAGAAGTGGAGGTCGAGTAGTTATTTAAAGAAGTGAGTCTGCCCAAAGTGAGAGGGTGGCAGAGCGGTGTGTGGATTCAGTGGCTTGGTCTACGGATTAATTTGAAGTATGGACTATTATACGGCAGGAGATTTGATATAACGGAAAGGAGCTGCTTGAAATGAAGGAGGATACAACCTAACTTTTAATTTGAAGGATATTTCCGCATATTTAATTGATGTCCACAAGGGGTGAATGGACTTGTGCGGCTAGAGAGTGAGCTCGGGCTCAGGTGGGTTATTCTATCTGAGTAGGTTAACGATCGCGTGGTTGGTGAAGCTTCTGCGAAGAATTCTAATAGTTATACTGCAAGGAGATCGGTCGTGCAAATGTGATTGATGATTCAGAGTATAAAAAGGGGTTTTTACTAAAAGATTCCAAGAATGTTTTTGGCCGATTGCGCATGATTATGTCAATAAGAGGTAAGGAATCCTGGTGAATTTCAGAGTTGTGTAATAGTGGCTTCAAGCTAAGTGGGAAAGTCCCACCTCCTACGAATGGGTTGTATGGTTATCTTCTTGTGAGGTTTCAAGCTATCAGCGTATTGATAAGTTATTTCAGCTAAGGAAAAAGAGCATAAGTGATAATTTGAGCAAAGGGATTGTTAAAGGTGTGCTATGGTTGGCCTTATTGGCTCATGTTCAGACTTGGGGAAGGATTCAGGATCTACGCCTTGTATAAGTGCAGGTTAAAGGGAAGTGATTCTGCCAGATACTTCGTTGAGAGGGTATGCATGTTCTAGAAGAATCATGGAGTTGATTATATTCAGGGCCAAGTCAGCGCGGGTGGCTCTCAACAACGGTCCTAGTGAAATCGTAGGGGTAAAACATGGTGCCTAATGATTTCGATGCCTATTGTCACACCTCCTTTTTACGCACACCTACCCCGGAGGATAAATGTACAAGGGAGTTTTTCCACTTTAAGTGACATTTTCGAATTGGGATTATTTATTCTTTTCAGAGTCGCCACTTGGGAAAGGTTTGGCTTTTGGTGTCCCAAGTCACCGGTTTATCTTGAATCCCAAATCGAGGAAATTTTCGACTTTCCAAATGAAGTCTGCGAACCAGAAATTCTAAGTAAGGAATTCTGTTGACCCGAGGGAAGGTGTTAGGCACCCCCGGATCCCGTGGTTCTAGCACGGTCGCTTAAACTGTTATAAATGGCTTGATATCTGATGTTAATACATGTTATCCTATAGTGCAATTTTAAAGATCATTTACCGCGTTTGGTTATTTTCTTAAGAAAAAGTGAACATTGTTATTGAGGGGCCCCGCAATTTCATTTTTTATTTAGCGAGGCTCGTAGAATTTTTTTATTTAAAAAGGACAATCCTAAAGTGACTACATTTTTCTATTTAGTTTGTCTCTAAAAGAAAAGAAAAAGTCCTAATTAATTACATGATAAAAAGGCTACTCTATATTAGTACAAGAGGTGTTCCCTCACAAGCCGACTAAATGATAAATTTATTCTTCAAATTATAGAACTAACTACAATTTGACAAAACTAATAAAAACGGAAAATAACAACAAATATTAATCAACAACTTGCTTTTCTATTTCATTTCAAAACTTCAACTTCCAATTCGAGCTTACATCAACACATGGTTTTTAGAATGTGTACCTGGTATTGAAAAGAAGGGGAAGATGGGAAATCAACAGGGCGGTGAAAATACACCAACAGCAACAGTAACAACCAGCAGTAGCTTCAATACCTCAATCGAGAAAATCCCAGCAATACGGAGAAAAACTAGTAAAAATAGAGAAGAAAAATATATTGCGGAATTTCTCTTTGTTTTCTCTTTCTAGCTTTGAACTCTCTTCAATTCTCAAAAGAAACTCTCAAAAATGAAATTTTGTCCGTGTATACTTCTGTATCCAAAGTGTATATCGACTGTATACTGCTCTCTTTTCTCCCTTATTTTTCTTCTCCTCCTATTTTTTCCTCTCTTTTTTCCACCCTCTTTTTCATAAATCTTCTCTTCTATTTATGGGCAAGAATTTCGAAAATTTTCAGATTTTTTATTAAAAAGAAAAATATTTTTTCATTTAAAAGAAAACCCACTAATCTATGTTTTGCTCTCCTTTAATTTCTTCCTTAATTCCCTTGCCCCCCACTACTTTATGTTATGTGATTATGATTATTTTTGGTTAAAAATCTGAAATTTTCTTTTTTTTTGGGCCAAGGGGTTTTGGGTTGGGCAAGGGTGCTTTGGTTTGGGCTTGTAACTTAATTTGCAAGATGGCCCAATCCAAATTTTCTCTATTTTGTTATTCTCTATTATTCAACTTCCTAATTAGTAAAACCAAAATACTAAGATTAATTTATAAAAACCAAAATTATCTTAAAATACTAATTAACTCATAATAATAATTGTCACCTAAATTTAAATGACAATTAAAATACAATCACACAATTTGGACATTAAAGGCTAAAATGCAAAAGATGCCTATTTTTGTGATTTTTATTTTGTAAGATAAAATTAATTACTCCTAATTGTAGAATTAAATCCTAAATGCAAATGCGACATATTTTTTATTTTTTTATTTTTATTTATTATTAATTTAACAAATAAACATGCACAAAAAATGACACTAAATTCACAACAATTGCAAACAAACTAAAAATTATTTTATTTTAATTTTTTTGGGAGTAATTCTCATAGGGCAAAAATTACGTGCTTACACCTATAGGTACAGTTAAGAATCAAGCTTTGTAGCAGCGTATGAGGAGGTGCCCATAATGTTTAATGATGTTTTGACCTGCGGTGTAGCAATTGGGAGGTATGAAATGGTTCGTGGGATTTGAGACAGTATGGTCTCGTGATTCACGGTCACTCGGGATGAGTGCGGGTGGAGTGTGTTATGTGTTTAATGGAGTTATTCTTTCTAAGGCAATCAAGGATAAATTGGAAGAAGATATATTGGTTAGCCATAGTTCAATTGGCATATTGGTGGTAGTGATCAGTTCCTCCAACGTGATCAAATTATGCAAGTGAGTTATGACATTACGTAGAGGCTTGTCGGCCACCATAATCGATGTTATTCATAAGTATCCTACTGTTATGGCATGTTATGTGTAGACGGATCCCAAAAGGATTGTGATGGCTTAGACCACTACTTAGAGATTTGCATATTCTACAATTATGAGAATTCACTCGTCTGTTGCTATGGTTCTCTTGGAATAAGTTAAGTAAAAAAATTTATATGATGAAGTGTTAATCTGTCAGTGGTTCCGGAGTTATGATGAAAATCGTGTTCTACCGTATATTGGCATGTTGGGTGCAGTGAGTGGTATGGAATTGGAAGTGAGGATCAAGATTGCAGTTCGGTGTTGACAAGGGATGTCACGAGCTCGGATGAGCAGGAATGAAGTTTCTATGTTTAAGGTAATCTGGTATTGTCTTCAGCATCACCTGAGATCGGTGAAAAAGGCTTTGCATTCCGGTTAAGGATTCTTGATCGCTTTTCAGTGGTAGTGCGGCATGTGGTTTGGATGTACAAACCTGTTATTTGTTACGAAAGGTTGTGGGAACGTGCCTCACGGGAAGGTTGTGGATCGCGCCGTACGTCCTCGACATGATTTGTGCATGCTTGTATTGCTTGCCTAGAACTTATTGAAGGTTTTATTGCCTCTTTCCGACTTGAGAATATTTCTATAAATGACGAAAAGGAATTTGGAAATTTTATATAAAAGAAATAATTGTTTGCTTGCTTCATTCTATTGAATTACAATCATGTTTATAAAAATCTACGATTTAATATATTATTGATATAACATTATTGGACGACTAGTAAGTGTCGAAGTCGACCTCTCGTCTCCACTTCTTCGAGATTAGACGAGATACTTACTGAGTACACGTTGTTTTCGTACTCATATTACACTTGTTGTGCATTTTTTTTGCACAGGTTTATGTGTGACTAGTGGCTTAGTGGCATAGCAGCATGGTTGATACAGAGACTTAGGTGAGCTGCACTTATCGAGACGACCCGCAACCAACAGAGTCTCTTTTAGATTATTGTACTGTATTTTTATTTCTATCCACCTTGTATATCGGACAGTTACTATATTTTATTTCATTCCCTAGTAAATGCTCGTGCACTTGTGACATCGGTTTCTGAGATGTCTATGTGTTTATTCAGAATTTTAAAAGTTGTTAAATGTTTCATTATTTATTCAGTGGAATTTACTATGTATTGTTTAAACGTATAAAAGAAGTAATTTCAAAAATATTTAAAACGAGAATTTAATTAGGTATTTCGGTTGGTTTCCTTAAAGCGGTGTCTGGCGCCATCACAACCCTTAGTGGATTTTGGGTTGTGACAACTACATACGAATAACTAATCAATTGATAAACCAATATAATATTATTTTATTTTAGGTTGAGGCATTTTTTTTATATTAATCGATATATGTCAAAACGTTTTATTTTTAATATTATTCGATGCATCTAAATAAGTTATAAGTCGATGAATCAATTTACAAGTCTATCCATCATTAAAAGAACCTGACCCTGTATTCCTATCAAAGTGTATATATATAGCTTGTTATAGTATAGGTTAGTGTGTGTGTATATATAACATATACACTTCGTTGTGCTACTTTAACTACATATATAGAATATTATAGTATATGTCAGTGTATTCATTATTCATATTACAAAAGAGTTTACGGATTACGTTCATTCATCCCTAATAATACATGAAACAGATTAATCGATATAGGTCGAGACGTTTTACTTTTACGATTAATAAAATAGGGTCGGGTTCTTTTTGGGATTGATAGACTTATGAAGATCCTAATTAGTATATATAATTTGTCATCAAATATATCTGTTTGTAAATTGATTCATCGACTTATAACTTACTTAGATGCATCATTGAATATTAAAAATAAAACTTTTGACCTATATATATGTATATATATACCAGCTTCGTGTTACTACTTTAACTACATATATAGCATGTTATAGTATATGTTAGTGTATTTATTATTTGTATTACAAAAGTGTTAACGGATTACATTTATATTATTTAGATAGTAAATATAAAAGTGATTCATAATTTTTACCACTGTTGACCTAATAACCGACCAACTTTGGTTGGTCATTGTCTAGAAATTAAAATATACCGACCAAAGTTGGCCGGTAAATGCTTCCCCTGAATTAACCGACCAACTTTTGTCGGTAATTTTAAATAAAATTTCTTTAAATTTTATAAAATATTTTAAATAATAATATAACTATTAAAATTTTAAAAATTGGGTTCACATTACCGACCAAAATTGGTTGGTAATGTGAAAGTTTCTTTGGCTAAGCAAGTCTGACCAGCTCGGTCAACTTGTTGACCAACTTACAGACCAACTTTGGTCGGTATTTTTTTTAAATAAATATAAAATATTTTTCTCCTAGTTCTGTCCAATATTGATCAATTTTTTTGACCGACCAACGTTGGTCGGAAAATTTTGGTCAGTATTTACCGAATTTCTAACTGTGTAAGCGTCACGACATTATGTGTGTCTCGATGTATTATATTTGGTTGCATGCAACATTATACATCTTATTGTTACTCTAAGAAGATTACTTGTGGTTCAATGCTAAAACGACTATGGAGGCCATAGGTAGCATAGTACACGTCAAAGATATGATTCTCTTATTTAATTCGTAGAATTGGTCCTCTTATAACTCTGAAAACATTTATAAACTTTGGGCGAAGTACCAATTAGGAACGCTATTTTTTTTTTGTTCTTATGATGACTTGAATGTCACGGCCCAAATCCCAAACCCAGACGTGCTGACGTCTTTCGTGAAGACAAGGCCAACAAGACCAACACAAAACTCCTTTCTAAGCAGTTACTTAACATAAACAGTTCTAAACGTGATTTAATAACCATAATGTGCAGAAATAGATGATACAATAAGGGAAACCATCCCGACACAGCCCAAACCGGGGTGTCACAAGCCAGGAGCATCTATAAGGATAAAATTTACATTTACAAGTCTAGAAGTACACTGAACAGGAATAATGAATGTCACAGAAAGAGAACGGTGCTGCGAACACTGGCAGTCACCTCGCTAAGCTCTTATAACTCTGCCTCCAAATAGCCTATACCCGCTGTCGGGGGAATAAATACCTGCAACTGCACACGCGGTGCAGGGAGTAAAGTGAGTACTCCAACTCAGTGAGTAATAAAACTAAATAACAACTGAGCAGTGAGAAATCTCGTAAAGAAAACCATCATGCTATACGGGAGCAGTGAAAAAAACCCTTTAGGAGAAAGCAGTGAAGCTGTAAAACCTTTAGAAATATCTTAGCTCAGTTTAAAATCTCTTTGGAAGATGTCTTTTTCCAACAGTTAAGCAAATGAATGTGAAACAAGTAGTGCAAGCAATCACAAAAGTCAGCCCCTCGGGCACAAAACTCCGTTAACAGATAACGCCAGAATATCAGGTAATTATTGCAAGAAATATCATAAAAGACAATGAAACAAGAGTGCAGAATTATTATGACAGATAATACAAATAAGAACCAATGCATGAGTGCAATGCAATGCATATGACGGTACACTCTGGTACCCACTGCGGCGTGCAGCCCGAGCCTTCTATTTACTTATAGTCGACGGCGCTCATTGGGGTGTGTACATATTCCGCAGGGGCTCCTACATCAGCTCCTACATCCCAAGCGCAATATGAAGCCATCTCGTGGCACCAACCAGGCTCTCGGCCTCAATATCAATATAATCATCCAGGCCCTCGGCCTCAAGATCAATGTAATCAACCAGGCTCTCGACCTCAATATCGATGTAACACTGTTGCGGCGTGCACCCCGATCCATGCTCAGTCCAGAAATGCACATAAGCTGCTTGGGCAATATTAAAATAATATTTCTCAGCTCAAAATATCAATAAAATAGTGTTTAAGTTTTCAAATCTTAGAAAGATGGCTGAGTTTGCGAAACAGTATTTAAAACCTTGGACCGAGATCAAATAATATGCAAAATAATGTGAAAACTGTGATATCAATCCCTGAAGGATTCAAATAGTTGGCACGAAGCCAAAACATGGCAATCAGCCTAAATTATGATGGCAACAAGTAGTTTCAGTCAATACGTAGTAATTTCATCAATCGGAATGGACCAAGTCACAATCTCCAACGGTGCTCTACCCCACGGTCACTATCCGGCGTGCAAATCACCTCAATACAGCACTATGATGTGCAAGTCCGGGGTTTCAACCCCTCAGAATATCATTTACAATCATTACTCACCTCGAACCGGCAAAATCTCTAGCTCGCGACGACTTTGCTCATCAAATCGGCCTCCATCACAATATCAGAGTGAATACATCACAATATGCTAAGGGAACAATACCCAATCGAAGATAATCGAAAAATAGCAAAAATCTTAAAATTAGCAAAACCCGAGCCCCGGGCCCACTTCTCAAAAAAATCAGAAAATTAACATCACCGAATTCCTTATCTCACCACGAGTTCATACATACCAAGAACTCTCAAATCCGAGCTCAAATGACCCATCAAATCCCAATTTGAAATATCAAAAACTCAAGCCCCATTTCATCAATTTTAGGCTTAATTTCCATGAATTTCTAGGTTAATTTCACATAATAATCATGTTTTTAACTCATAAAACTTACCTCCAGTCAATCTCAGTCGAAACCCTCTTCAATTGCTCCCAAAAAGCTCTCAAGATGTTCAACCATGGAGGAAAATACCCTTAGCTCGCGGATGAAATGATAATTTTAAAACCTTCTCTGCCCAACTCTTTCCGCTTCTACGGTCCTGTTTCCGCTTATGCGGAACCGCCTCTGCGACTTTTCTTCCACTTCTGCAAAAATCCCAACTCGAGCCCCAACCGCTTTTGCGGTTACACAATCGCATAAGAGATACCGCTTCTGTGGTTAGCCCATCGCTTCTGCGGAACCAGCGCCCAGGTCTCCTTACCACTTCTGCAGTCGATCCTTCGCACAAGCGAGACCGCTTCTGCGGTCCAAGCTTCGCAGAAGCGAAAACGCCAGTTGCAGTAGGCTCAGCAACATGAAAATTCCAAAACTCTCCATTTTAACCATCTGAACTCACCCCGAGACCCCCGAGACCCCCGGGACCTCAACAAAAAATACCAACACCTCCCATAACATCATTCAAACTTGTTCTGATCTTTAAAACACCCCAAACAACACTAGAACCATCATTTCTCATCGAATTCAAGCCTAAGTTCTTTAAAAACTTTCTAAATACGCATTCGATCAACAACCCGACCAAACGACGTCCGAATGACCTGAAATTTTGCACACACATCACAAATCACATAACGAAGCTACATCAACTGTCGAAATTCCATTCCGACCCTCGGAGCAAAATCTCGCCTATCAACCGGAATTCACCAAAATACTAACTTCGCCAATTCAAGCCTAATTCTACACCGGACCTCCAAAACCAATTCCGATCACGCTCCTAAGTCACAAATCATCCCCCGATGCTAACCAAATTGTCAGAATTCAATCCAAGCCCTCTAACTCGTAAGTCAACATCTGGTTGACTTTTCCAAACTAAGTCTTCCCTAAAGAGACTAAGTGTCTCATTTCTTATCAAAACCAATCCAAATCAACTCTAACACACCAAATATTGATAACAAAACATGAAGAAGCATAAAATGGGGAAAATGGGGTGGAAACTTCTGAGACGACGGGTCGGGTCGGGTCGTCACATCCTCCCCAACTTAAACAAACGCTCGTCCTCGAGCATACCCAGAGTTATCCTAGAAGCCAACCAATAGTTGAATGACCTTACCAAGCATATACCCGGGGTGATCCCACGTCACCCTATCTCATATAAGTCCAATAATACATTTTAACCGAAATTACACAATCCAGTATAGCCCATAAATGATAGATCTATCTTTTCACTTCTGAAACCATCAATACGATCCAAAACCTCACACCTATACTTTGAATAATCTCGAGCCAGCTGTAATAATCCATACCTGCAACCTCAGGTGAAATCATATGATATAACACATAATCCAAGCACTCAAAATGATAACTTCCATTCACATCAGTTGCCCACAACAACCAAATCCCGATAAAAAATCCCTTATTAGCCAAAGTCTTATTCCAACACTTTCATATACTACCAACGATAAATGAGACACGCAGCAAACCATAACCATTCTTCAGATCAACCACTCACGAAGCCACTTCCCTTTTGACTAATACCACGATAGATTCCCGAGCCGAACCTCGATATTATGCTTCCAACAAGATGGAATCAAATATGTTCGTATTCATTAATGACACAACGATCACCTCGAATCCAACACACCACTCTGGTGATAAGACGCCTCAATACAGGCCTAAGCCACAACTTGCATAATACGCTCATCAATAAGAAACAATCTGAATATATGCAAATCATGAAAAACAAATGACTCAAACGAAAGAGTTGTACCTCAAGCTCATCAATACCATCACCGCACAAGGGGGGTCTCACATCATAGAAATAGAACACCTAAATCTACCCCGAAAGGTCATATCTTCTTGTGGCCTCGCCACAATGCGCGATCCTATCCAAACACTATTACACATGAGACACCTCAAGTCACTATGCTCAAAATCGATAGCCATGCACAATTTGATGTCTGGAACCTAAGAAATTCATTACACCCACGGTGAAACAAATAACATATGCCACGTAAGCCTGATAGAACATAACCGAAACTCCATTTACCGAGCAATACCCAATTACTCTTCCCGCTGGACTTCACTATGAATCCCTAATAGAACTGCACCACATGTGCCCATAGCCAACAAATCATAATGTCTCACAACACCGAAAAGCAACTCAAGTTGAATACGTAGCCACATCAGCCTGCCAACGAACTCATTAACAAAGAGCCTGAAGTTGCTCCTTCCACTACTACAACTCCTGCCGGAGCCGTACAATACGGTGAACGGCACCAAATCAATATCGAAATCCACAACCTCGCTCGGCGACACGCCCGGCCACAATAAATGCATCCGAAAAGTCCCTTAAAACTGGATCGGAACCAATGGTAGAAACCTCTGCACTGACATGCATCACGAAGGCCCAATTAAAAAAAGCAATCCTTTCCAGCCGTTCGCTGGGTATTTGAAATATAAATCACTCTGCTAGAACATAGTTCGATGCATCCTGCCACTCAACCCGTGGCATTTTTCTGGCATAGCCCATAGCGCAATAGTTTAGAATAACCCAACACTGAGACAGCCTGTCTACACCCCAACATCATATCCAAAATCTAACGTACCAAGCAAATAAAGATCCACTCAGGCCTCCAAATCCCAATAGCCGCTAAACGGTGCCAATACACACGATCCACAACTACTACATAGTCTATACATGAGAACTTACAGTCTCCAACCCGATATAGCACACGAATCACCATACCCGATCCCAAATTCTGCCGTATGAATACACATCACACCTCAAGTACCCAATCATTCCACGAAAGATATTCTAAAATTCCCCTGTGCCATCAAACAAACTTGGATATCAGCAGTCGATCTAACAAGAAAGCGCCGCAAGACTACCGAAGTATCATCAGTTTAATCACCATACTTTTTCCTAAGACGTATACTCTAGTCAAATCACTTCCAATCAGCAGTATCATTTCCTTGATTATCTGAGGCTACCCGTTACCTAAGAGTTTTATGAACTTCCTTTCAGAACTGAACTGAAACCTCGAACACGCAAATCTCAATCCTCTACAATATATCGCATATACCATACCATCCAAGGATAGCAAGAAAACCTTTATCTCCCTTCCGAGCCATAGACATATACTCACTCAACTAGTCAAGAACTCCCATCGATCCTATCTAGAAGAAAACTCATTACACATTCCATGCTCTGCATGCCCATAGAAAATATACATCTCCATATCGCGGGAAACCCAACAAGAACTCTCCCCCAATTCCATTTGCACGAGCTAAACTTCCAGGACTGAATCCTTCTATCCAAACCGAGCTAGGCAAGCTATCAGAACTCAATATCTTTGCTGCACAATACATGTACGAACTCATTGCCTCGAACACACGCAAAGAATTAATCACATCCTTACCATACCGATTCGTTCTTCTACCAAGATACTCCACCCATCTAAATTTCCTTCTGTTCCATCCTCAACTTGATATTTCCTCTTGATGTAGCACCACAATGCCTCACCCAGGCTTACCACACAAGAGCCAAGCATGAACCACACT
Organism: Nicotiana glauca; assembly: GCA_026770625.1. Taxonomy (NCBI): domain Eukaryota; kingdom Viridiplantae; phylum Streptophyta; class Magnoliopsida; order Solanales; family Solanaceae; genus Nicotiana; species Nicotiana glauca. The sequence continues at coordinate 21,366 of MU784021.1, read as the reverse complement.
GTCTGAAACTCATAAGTTGTTGAATACCCTCTCTCGAATGTTCTAAAAAACACCACATCCCCAAAATAATCTACTTTGAAGAACTTCCTGCGAATCTAAATCTGTTACTTTTATTTTTCCTAATACTGATGCATAGAATCCCACAATTAACATAGAAATACCACAATTCTGAACCCCTTCCAATGAACACACAATTTCTAACCACAAATGTAACTTTAAGATACCTGATTGTTCCCTGCAGACTCTTGAACACATTAGAACCATTTCCTAAAGTAATTCTCTCTTATTCAAACAGCAATTCACCTGTCCTGACGGATAGAAGCACCCGTGCCTCATTGGCACTCCGATACCACAAAATGATATCTTCATCCCAATACAACCAAGCAACTCCCTGCTCTATACGCCGAGCATCCTTCGCCAATAACACTCTAGACATTCCGTGATTTTCATACTCTATAAAGCGTACTATGACCTCTGTCACAATTTTTGCTTCACTCGTGCCATCCTCGGCTCAATTTCCGTGACCAGAACTGACTCGCCAGCATGCCTCAAACCGGAACCAACATAGCACATAGCCGTGCAATCAGCTAATCAACAACAACCTCCCCAACATGGCTCGAAGCCATATATCAGGACACACTCAATAACCCATAACACTTTTACTCTAATGATGCCACAATACCATAGTGAGATTAAACTCAAATCTTTTACAAGTTTGTGAAAACACAGATCATCTAGTATTGTAATCCTCTGCAAATCTCGCATTCAGCCCCACACCAGTTGAGTCCACTCTCTTAAGCGACCCAAATTTTTAAATTTCAACACATACCCTTCAATTACACATAAGACCTTCTAACATACACATAAGGATCATACCACTTAAGAACACTCCGTAGGAGATAACCCACCTGCTTTACCTCAATTTAGTATTTTAGCATACTTCCACCGTCATACACATTACACAGTCACTTAGTCTTCCTGGGTCTGAACTCATACCGCCACATGTAATGCACTTCACTCCCTAACTAGAAGGCACGAAAATATTCTTCACGCGCCCACAAATCGGGCCACACATCAAATCACAATAGGAATCGAACACTTAACAAATCATCTATTATCCAACGGATTTCTTCGTCACTACCAAGTCGTATAGATACATCTCGCAGTACTAACATACTCATCACATGGATATCCAACCGCCCTTCCGTCTAATAGAGACAATATCGAACATATAAGTTCAAAACACTCGCTCACGCAATTAGAACCTCGGTGCTCAAGCAATAGGCAAAGATCCGGCCTCAAGTCCTCCAGACTGGCCCAACATCAAACTCACATAGATCATGTCTCGCCCCTTGATCGGGGAATCACAAGCCATCAAGGCACATCTGATACTGAGCTCTCATGTGCTCTTACGAACGCGTGGAAGGAATTTCAAGAGTTTTTTTTCAAGCAGAATCAAGAACGCACGAGAAGAAACCAAGAATGTGAAGTTTTCCAAAAGGTTCTGCATCCTTTCGAGGATAAATACAGATGTCTCCGTACCGATCTGCGAGACTCTACTAAACCTGCTCATGACTCGTGAGACCTAGTAACCTAGGCTCTGATACCAACTTGTCACGACCCAATTCCCAAACCCGGATGTGATGGCGCCTCTCGGAAAGACAAGGCCAGCCAGACCAACACAAAACTCCGTTCTAAGCAGTTACTTAACATAAACAGTTCTAAACTTGATTTAATAACCATAATATGCAGAAATAGCGGATACAATAAGGGAAACCATCACGACACAGCCCAAACTGGGGTGTCACAAGTCACGAGCATCTATAAGGATGAAATATACATTTACAAGTCTAGAAGTACACTAAACAAGAATAATGAATGTCATAGAAAGAAAACGGTGCTGCAAACGCTGGCAGTCACCTCGCTAAGCTCTTACAACTCTGCCTCCAAACAGCCTATACCCACTGTCGGGGGAATAAATACATGCAAGTGCACACGAGGTGCAGGGAGTAAAGTGAGTACTCCAACTTAGTGAGTAATAAAAGTAAATAACAACTGAGCAGTGAGAAATCTCGTAAAGCAAACCATCATGCTATACAGGAGTAGTGAAAAAAACCCTTTAGGAGAAAGCAGTGAAGCTGTAAAACCATTAGAAATATCTTAGCTCAGTTTAAAATCTCTTTTGAAGATGTCTTTTTCCAACAGTTAAGCAAATGAATGCGAAACAAGTAGTGCAAGCAAGCATAAAAGTCAGCCCCTCGGGCGCAACACTCCATTAACAGATAACGCCAGGATATCAGGTAATTATTGCAAGAAATAGCATAAAAGAAAATGAAACAAGAGTTCAAAATTATAATGACAGATAATACAAATAAGAACCAATGCATGAGTTCAATGCAACGCATATGACGATTTACTTTGATACCCACTGCGGCGTGCAGCCCGAGCCATCCATTTATTTATCGTCGACGGCGCTCACTATGGTTGTGAACAGACTCCGGAGGGGCTCCTACATCCCAAGCGCAATATCAAGCCATCTCGTGGCACCAACCAGGCTCTCGGCCTCAATATCAATATAATCATCCAGGCCTCGGCCTCAAGATCAATGTAATCAACCAGGCTCTCGGCCTCAATATCAACGTAACACTACTGCGGCGTGCAACCCGATCCATGCTCAGTCCAGAAATGCACATAAGCCCCTTGGGCAATATTAAAATAATAGTTCTCAGCTCAAAACATCAATAAAATAGTGTTTAAGTTTTCAAATCTTAGAAAGATGGCTGAGTTTGCGAAACAGTATTTAAAACCTTGGACCGAGATTAAACCATATGCAAAATAATGTGAATACAGTGATATCAATCCCTGAAGGATTCAAATAGTTGGCACGAAGCCCAAACATGTAAGTCAGCCCAAATTATGATGGTAACAAGTAGTTTCAGTCAATACGTAGTAATTTCATCAATCGGAACAGACCAAGTCACAATCCCCAACGGTGCTCTACCCCACGGTCACTATCCGGCGTGCAAGTCACCTCAATACAGCACTATGATGTGCAAGTCCGGAGTTTCAAACCCTCAGAATATCATTTACAATCATTACTCACCTCGAACCGGCGAAATCTCTAGCTCGCGACGCCTTTGCTCCTCAAATCGACCTCCACACGCGTCGAATCTAACCAAAATCAGAGTGAATACATCACAATATGCTAAGGGAACAATAACCAATCGAAGATAATCGAAAAATAGCAAAAATCTCGAAAAAATCAGACTAGTTCATATTATTCCTTATCTCGCCACGAGTTCATACATACTAAGAACTCTCAAATCCGAGCTCAAATGACCCATCAAATCCCAATTTGAAATATCAAAAACTCAAGCCCTAGTTCATCCATTTTAGGCTTAATTTCCATAAATTTCTAGGTTAATCTCACATAATAATCATGTTTTAACTCATAAAACTTACCTCCAGTCAATCTCAGTCGAAACCCTCTTCAATTGCTCCCAAAAAGCTCTCAAGATGTTCAACAATAGAAGAAAATACCCTTAGCTCGCAGATGAAATGATACTTTTAAAACCTTCTCTGCCCAGCTCTTTCTGCTTCTGCGGTCCCATTTTTGCTTATGCGGGACCGCCTCTGCAACTTTTCTTCCGCTTCTGCGGAAATCACAACTCGAGCCCCAACCACTTCTGCAGTTACACAATCGCATAAGTGATACCGCTTCTGCCGTTCGACAATCGCTTCTCCGGAACCAGTGCCAAGGTCTCCTCACCGCTTCTGCGGTCGATCCTTCGCACAAGCGAGACCGCTTCTGCAGTCCAAGCTTCGCAGAAATGAAAACGCCAGTTGGAGCAGGCTCAGCAACATGAAAATTCCAAACCTCTCCATTTTAACCATCCGAACTCACCTTGAGGCCCCCGGGACCTCAACCAAAAATACCAACACCTCCCATAACATCATTCAAACTTGTTCCGATATTTAAAACACCCCAAAAAGCACTAGAACCATCATTTCTCATCGAATTCAAGCCTAAGTTCTTCAAAAACTTCCGAAATACACATTTGATCAACAACCCGACCAAACGACGTCTGAAAGACCTGAAATTTTGCACATATATCACAAATCAGATAACGAAGCTACAGCAACTCTCGGAATTCTATTCCGACCCTCAGATCAAAATCTCGCCTATCAACCGGAATTCGCCAAAATACTAACTTCGCCAATTCAAGCCTAATTCTACACCGGACCTCCAAAACCAATTCTGATCATGCTCCTAAGTCACAAATCATCCCCCCGAAGCTAACCGAATCATCGGAATTTACATCCAAGCCCTCTAATTCATAAGTCAATGTCTGGTTGACTTTTCCAAACTAAGTCTTCCTTAAAGAGACTAAGTGTCTCATTTCTTATGAAAACCAATCCAAATAAACTCTAACACACCAAATACCGATAACGAAACATGAAGAAGCATAAAATGGGAAAAATGGGGCGGAAACTTCTAAGACGACGGGTCGAGTCGGGTCGTCACATTCAAAACTCATCACTTGTTTTGAAAGTAAATCCTATGTTCCGAGGCATTAAAACCTCCTTTTACCTTGCCACATTTTACATGCGCAGTCCGAGCATGTATCTGAAAAGCCATTATGTGAAAATATGTGGAAAATGATAATTTTTGCCTTTAAATTGAATTTAAGTTGACTTCGGCCAATATTTCGGGTAAACGGATTCGGACCCGTGATTCGGCATTCCCGGAGGATCTATAATAAAATTCGGGACTTGGGCATATGTCGGGAATTGAATTTTGAGGTCCCAAGCCCGAGAAATAAATTTTTGAAGTAAATTGTTTAACTGAAGTTATAAGAGTTTTTGGAAATTGTAAATGTGTTTGAATTTGATGGTACCGGGCCCGTATTTTGGTTTCGAAGCACATTACAGGTTTTATATGGTATATAAGTTATGCTTGCAAAATTTAAGAAATAGACTTCATATGACATGAATCGGACTCTCGGTTATGAAATTTAAAACTTAAGTGTTCTGGAAATTTTCTTTGATTTTGATGCTAAATTCGTTGTTAAAGATGTTAATTTGGCGATTTGATCGCATGAGTAAGTCCATATGATGTTTTTGAGTTAGTATGCATGTTTGGTTTGGAACCCCAAGGGCTCGGGTCAGTTTTGTATAAGTTTCGAAATGTTTTTACACTTAGAAAAGTTGTAGGTTTTTCTGTTTCTCGTGTGCTGAAGTTTTGTTCTTCGCATTTGCATAGGGACCCTCGTGAATGCGATGGGTAAGTCAGTCTGAAGGAAGATTCCTTCTATGCGAACGCGAGACACAGGTCGCGAACGCGAAGCCTTGGGGTGTTACCCTTTACGAACGCGGACCTGCTATCGCGAAGGCCTTTTTGGCCGGGACTAGGGGAAGGGATTTTGTTCTATGCAAACATGGCCACTTGACCATGAACGCGAAGGCTTGAGGAGCCAAAGCTCTGCGAATGCAAATGCAAACATGAAGGCATCTGGGCCTAATCCTTCGCGAACGCGACAGGCCTCTCGCGAACGCAAAGAAGGTATGTCCAGTGAATTAAAAACGGTAGCAAAATGGAAATTTGACCCATAACTTCATATTTTCAAAACTTGAGAGCATTAAGACGATTTTCAAGAGACAAGTTCTTTCCCAAAGTTTTGGTATATGATTCTAAACCTTTTCCTTTCAATTTCTATTTGCATTTCATCAATCTTCATCCAAAAATCTAGGGTTTTTATGGTAAAAATTAGGGATTTGGCTAGAATTAGGGCTTTTTGAATAATTGGGATTTAAACCTAATTTTGGGGTTGGATTTCAAAATTAATTGCATTTTCAGGATCGTGCGTGAATGGGTGATCGGGTTTTGGTCCGAACCTCGGGTTTTGACCTAGCGGACCCAGGGTCGATTTTTGACTTCTTGGGAAAATGATAGAAACCCTACAATTAAGTGTTGGATTTGAGTTCTTTAGCATTTATTGATATTGTCAAGTTAATTATGGTTAGATACAAGCAAATTGGAGGCGAATTCTAAAGGGAAAGCGGTGCTTGAGGCTTGAGTTTGGCCGTGGAAGTTGAGGTAACTATTTGGCCTAACCTTAGCTTGAGGGAATCTGAGTTGTCCTCTTACTTCCTATGTGTTATTGTCACGTACAATGTTTAGTTGTGATGACGAGTATCTATATGTCGGTGAGAAGCATGCCCGTGAGTCTCGTATTGTACTTATTATAGCTCTGTTGTGTATTATTCATGCTTAATATGATGATTATCATTGTTGAATAAGATTATGAAAGTATTCTTGGTAATTCACTATTGTTGAGTAGTGGCTAATGTTGAGGTTTATGTTGAGAAGCGATTGTGGAAACGAGATGAGATATATTGTTAACTCCTTTGCCGAGATGATATCGCTTATGATATTATTTCCCTTGCCAGGATATTGTTGTTATGATGATGTTCCCTTGTCGGGATTCTGTTATGATACTATTGACTCCTTTGCCCAAAAATTGCTTTGTGATTGTTGATTTGGTAAGGAAGAGTGTAATGCACGAAGGGTAATGCCGATGTTGATATTTGATTGTTAATGCACGAAGGGTGATGTCGTGCCATGATTTGAGTATAAAGTATGAAGGTTAATGATGTACTATGATCTTGAGGGGTAAAAGCACGAAGGGTAATGTCGTGCTGATTCTATTGATTCTTATGATGAGGATGAGGGAAAAAGCACGAAGGGTGATGTCGTGCACGTGTTATTTGATTTCTGATTCTTGCTGATAATTGATCTATGGAGTTCTTTAAATTTCCCTATTGGTTTTCTGTTGTTACATGATATATGTTGTAGCATATTTCCCCCTCCTATATTTAACTATAAATTTATTCCTTTATTTTTCTATTGTATATTATTTAACTGCACGTGTTTATTTAGTAGTCTTGTCCTAGCCTCGTCACTACTTCGCCGAGGTTAGGCTCGACACTTACCAGCACATGCGGTCGGTTGTGCTGATACTACACTACTGTGTGCAGATACTGGTCCTGGAGCATTTGGACCACAGTGAGGTTTCTACCTTCATTCCATCGGTAGAGACTCGAGGTAGTCCTGCTGACGTCCACAGACCTTGGCATCCCCTTCTATTATTTCCTTTATATTTTTACTTATTCAAAGACAAATTTGTGTATTTCTATTCAGACTTTTTTAGTAGTATTCGTAAATGGTCTGTGACATTATGACACCAAATTCTGGCTAGAGTTGTATTTAGACTTCCGCAGTTTGTAGTAAGTTAAACTATCAAATTTCGTCTATCGCATTGCTTTTTTTACTATTTTTTCCGCTGATTTTGATTGTTGTTTTGCAATTGTTAAGGAATTAAAATTGAAAAGGGTAATTAAATCGAGATAGTTGGCTTGCCTAGCTTACATTATTAGGAGCCATCACGAGTCCCGAGGGTGGTAAATCCGGGTGGTGACAGTTCTACATTTTCATTCATGTCCAGTTTAAAATAGTCACCAAATACGAACACCTCACTTAATTTAAAATAAATTAAGACACTGTTTATAATTTTAAGACAACAAGTCTTAGGACGCGCGCTTTGCGCATGTTCCCCATATTAATAAGTAAATAATTATTAAAAAATACATAAGTATTATTAAACCATGCCTTTGAGTTATAATATGTCACGACCCAAAACCTGACCCATCGTGATGGCACCTATCGTGAAACTAGGCCAGCCTCGACTCAACTAAAAACAATAATAATAAGTTTGAAATCATGAGAAATTCCAAGAATAAATACAATACAGCCCAAAACCAGGGTGTCACTGAGTGCATGAGCGTCTAAGGAAAATACATAGTCTAATATAATGTCTAAGGGAACAACGGGAATACAACTGGAAAGTAAGGTGGAGAGCCAAGACCTGCGAACACCGTACAGATACCTCAATAATCTCCTAAGTTAGGAGCCTCGATCAACCACCGCCATTGGATCCAAAGTGCCTGAATCTGCAAACGAGGTGTAGGGAGTAACGTGAGTACACCAACTCAGTAAGTAACAAGTCTAATCTTTGTACTGATAGGTAGTGACGAACTCAACCTCATGAAAGATAAAAGAAATAATGTACAGAAACATAGGCATACTTTCGGTTAAATAAATAACTCGAACAATAAATCAGAGCAGGTAAATACAGGATAAGGAAGTGTAACTCTGCTACATCTACATGCCAATGCATATGTGGTATGAAATGCACCAATGTTGCATGCCTCATGTGCCCACAATCTCAAATGCTCGTCCACTTAGTACAGTATACGGCTCATATGGCCCAGGGATATATGCATCTCTAACAGCAGCCACTCAGTACTGAGGAACGCCATTCCAGCCTATGGAGAAGATCCATCTCCAGATAATAACAATAACAACCTCACAACCACTCGGTACTGCATATGGCTCATAAGGCCCGGCGAAGATCCATCCCGGAATATATACACATTACTAACAACAATCATCTAGTACCAAGGAACATGCCAACCAGCCTCATGGACAAGATCCATCTCCATACCAAGGGAAGATCCATCCCTGAATATAATCAAATACGCTCACTGGGGTGTGTTACGGACTCTAGAGGGGCTCCTACAGCCCAAGCGCTATTATAATCATAACCATAACCGATGCGACATGCAACCCCATCCTAACTGTCACTCAATATCAGGCTCTCGACCTTACACAGTCATCACTCTCCAGTCTCACAGATACGAGCTCAAAACGTCATGATACTAGCCCGAAACAATGATATGATATGCCAAATACCAATAACCGAGGCTGAGACATGATATAATATGCAGGAATAGGACTGAGTACAAAATATCAATGAATCTAATTATATGACAGCAAGAAATGACCTCTCGGGTCTCAACAGTATCGGCGTGAAGCCTGAACATGATAATTAGCATGATTTATAGCTCATTAACTTAGTCACATAATCGCAACACATATATCACCAAGAAGAGCCACTAAGCGGTGCCATGGAATTATCTTGGCCGTAATTCTCATTGTGCACGCCCTCACACCCGTCACTTGGCATTTGCATCACCTCAATAGTAATCATAGAACACATAGTCGGGGTTTAGAACCCTCAGAACCAACTTTGGAAGCATTAGTTACCTCAAGCCAAGCCAAACTCTAGCCCGCGACGCCCTTGCCTCTCGATTTGGCCTCCAAATTCCCCGAATCTAACCAAGTCAGTATATTATCATCAATATACTCTAAAGGAATGAAACCCATACGAAAATTATCAAATTAACTCAAAAATCCCAAAAATTTGCTCAAACCCGACCTCGAGCCCACGTCTCGGAATTCGATAAAAATACATCACAAGAATCCTCATCCTCCTATGAGTCTATACATACCAAGAACATCACAATCAGACCTTAATCGGCCCCTCAAACTCCCAATTCAACTCTCCAAATTTTTTCCCATTTTCCCCCCAAATTTTCGAATTAAATGATAAAAATCAATACATAATCACGGAATTTAACTAAATTTGAGTGAAGAACACTTACCCCAATCATTCCTCGGAAAATCCCTTCCAAGCTCGCATTCTCCTAAGCTCTCTAATGAATTTTGAGATTATGGACCAAAATCATCGATTTTTAACTTAAACATTCCGCCCAGGTGCGCCCTTCTTCGCGAACGCAGTCAAAGCCTCGCATTCGCGAAGCACAAAAATCCACTGCTCAATTTTCATCTTTCGCAAACACGTAGCTTCACCTGCCAAAACCTTCGTGAACGCGTTGACCTCTACGCGAACTCGTAGAAGAAATCCTTGGGGTCTAGTTGTTCCATCTTTCCTCTTCGTGAAGACGTTCAACTCCTCACGTTAGCGATCCTTCCACTGGTCACACCTTCAGGAACGTCAGCTCACCTTCGCAAATGCGAAGAACAAATCTCTACAACAAAAATAGCAGAAAATCTGCTACTTTTCCAAAGTCTAAAATGATCTATTAATCACCGGAAACTCACCCGAGCCAACACATCCCATAACATCATTTGAACTTATTCAAGCCTTCGAATCACTCAAAACAACACCAAAACACCGAATCGACCTTGGATCAAGCCTAAGAACTTATAAACTTTCTAATTCCACAAACGACACCGAACATGTCGAGTCACCTCCGAATAACTTAAAATTTTGCACACACATCAAAAATGATGCTCTGAGCCTACACCAACTTCCAGAATTCCATTACGACCCCGATATCTAGATTTCCACTGCCAATCGAGAAACACCAAATTTTTAATTTCGCCAATTCAAGCCTAAATTTACCACTGACCTCCAAAATACATTCTGGACGTGTCCCAAGTCCTAAATAATCTAACGGATCTAACCAAATAATAAGAATCCAAATTTGATATCGAATACCAAAAAGTCAAAACTTGGTCAAACCTTTCAAATTTAAAGCTTCAAGCTGAGAACTGTTCTTCCAAATCTATTCCGATTAATCTAAAAAACCAAAACCAAAAATTTACATAAGTCATAATACATCATACGGGGCTAGTCATGCCTGAGAACTGGCGAGCGAAGTGCAAAGGTTCAAGACGATCGGTCGGGTCGTTACAAAAATATATATATATATATATATATAACTTTTTTATATACATACAAACATACATACATATATACCAAAAATACATATATACATACAAACATACATATATATATATATATATATTGGTATCAAAGCTAACGGACGTTCTCCCAAGTCCTAAATAACCTAACGGATCTAACCAAATCATAAGAATCCAAATTTTATACCGAATACCAAAAAGTCAAAACTTGGTCAAACCTTTCAAATTTAAAGCTTCAAGTTGAGAACTATTCTTCAAAATCTATTCCGATTAATCTAAAAACAAAAACCAAAAATTTACATAAGTCATAATACATCATACTCCCTGAGAACTGGCGAGAGAAGTGCAAAGGCTCAAGACGATCGGTCGGATCGTTACATAATAAAAATAAAATATATAACTTTTTAATATATATATTGGTGTCAAAACCATGGGGGAAATTAAGGATTCTTATTCTTGTTTTTAACTTGCTTTTATGTGGTATTGATAGACCAGACCAAGATCTATATATATGACTCCTTTTTTATATTTTTCTTAAATCTTATATTTTTCATAAGAAGATCTCTTAAGTTTGGCACTATGATCCTTCCGGATCAGCACTGTAAGCAGTTTTCCTGAGAAAACTGAATATGATAATTCTCAATTGGCTTACAGATGGTTATTTATAACCTTTGAGTCATCCTAAAGAACAACTTCTTAAGAATTAATAAGATTTAATTATTATATATAAAAGAAGATATGAATCCATGGATTTGATTTTTAGATCTAACTTTTCTATAATATTGAGGTAAGAACTTGAATATTATCCTTATGGAACTATTTACGGTAAAAATGGTAACGATAATTAAATTTATAAATGGAATTCTAAAAATACGTAATCTATTCTCGAGCTAGTTATTCAGAGAAGTTGATGCTAAAATGTGAAACTTAATGATGAAATGCAAGCAAAAATGGGGTGATAATTGAATCTGAAGGCTTATTGTCCGGGCTTGTTTTACCAAGGGGATAAGGGCTAAAAAGGGAGTTGAGCGAGCCAGAGACCCTGCTGCCCGGGTGTAGGACTGATCACTGAAGGGCCTCGGGGCCAATGTTTAGGTCGAGCTTGAGCTATCGAGGGAATTCGTTAATGGGAGAACAGTTGAGATATAATCAAGCAACGCTCTTTATGGCCAATACCAAGTAATAAATGAAAAACACATAAGAAACCAACGTAAAACTACTAATATTAAGTGTGGCCTCGAGCTAATAAGAATGATCAAGTTAGAGCGAAAAGAGAGAGAGATATATTATTGCACTTGTGGAGAATAGTTGGAGCAACATCAGATCGTTACAAAGTGGTGTGTGTTCCCTTTTATATAGGAGGGGAACCCGGCTATGGTACAACATGAATTAATTGTAAAGTATGGAGATGGGATGACTAGATATGACACTACGGCATAGGCTCTGGATAGGACGCCTCTCTCAGACTTAGCCGTATGCCTTGGGAACTTCCCTTTCTATCCTGGGCTCGACCTCCGTCTTCTCTGCATCGGGCCTCGACGAGCCCCGGGGGAGGGGACTAAGTCGCGACCCCTTGTCCTCAGGGTCTTGAGATATTCTTCTGAAATAGCTTGATAGAGAGAAATTAGTCCCTCTGATTTCACCGCGTACAGATAGTCTATGCGCTTCTCAGGTCGGATGTTGCCTCAAAACTGGAGAAAATACGACCGACTCCTTGAGTCCTAGCTTCTCGTCAAAATATGCCTCTGGGGTTGAGCATCGAGGCTGCTGGTCTCTCGAGGCCAACTCTGGATAAGTGAATCGTCACTGATTCCCGCGTATATATGGGGCGGCTCTGTCTTCTTCGAAAGACCTCACTATTTTAGATAGCTACCCTTTTGCCTTGGCATAGGGTTCTTCATTTCTTAAGGCACATAAAGTGTTGGCGGACGTTCTTGCTTTAGTCTGTCAATTTCACCATAGTTATGGCAATTACTTCGAGGCCGGACCGGCAGGGAGTGGGGAATGCCATTTCTGGCACTCAATATTCATGAGAGTTCGCATTGAAGACCATATCTTTGATAAAAGAGGAACATCTGGAGATGGTGAGAAGGTACTACGGGTGGAGCGAGGGGGTCATGCTGCAGGTGCTTTCGCCGGATGAGAGTGTCACGGACTCTGCTGATGGATTCTTGAGCGTATACCTATACCCCTTTGCATTTATCCCCCTTGATAGGGTCGTGCTTGATTTTTGCTTGAAGTATCAGGTTACTTTGGTGCAGATACATCCGTCATTTTGGCGAGTGCTGATGATGATGAGGTCCTTTGCTGAGAGGGCTGGACTTGAATTCACGCTCAGTTACCTCTTGAGGCTGTATCAGCCCTTTCATCACCAGGGCCAACTAACCCTAAAGTGTTGTTCGTCCATGCCCTTTGTTGTCGATGATGAAAAAGACGAGGATTGAGAATGGGCTAGTTGGTTTGTCCGGGTCGAGACGGTCGACATTATCCGCGTGGAGCTTTTTCCATTTCACAAGGGATGGAATTATGCATGTGAGTGGAGCGTTTGGTGCTTTCTCAGATTTTTCTTGTAGTGGAAGTCAATTGAGTAATTCAACCTTTTCCTTTTTACAGAAATTTCATGGACACCGGATGAAATTCTCGATCTGCCTGGCTGGGTCCAGAGGTTGGTGACCCATTCGATTTGTGACGAGCATAGGTGGGGAGCTGAATCCCACGTCAGATGGGAAGCGAGATACCGAGGTATGCGCATGCTGCCTTTGCCTTGGCCATCGTATACTTGGGATGACATTTTCCTCTTTCTTACATACCAATTTTGTTGTAGATGCCGGACGATTCCTTGGGATGATTCGGTGCTCTGCCGAAGAAGGGAAGGAGTCGTCAGCCTCCAAGCTGAGGGACTACAACAATGAATGGGATTTTCATTTGCAGTATCGTGGAACTTTTCATGGGGCTCAATAGGCATGCACCTTCGAGGAGAGGGCATTGTCCGAGCCTATTGTTCCTAGAGTGTTGATTCTCGGATGACAGCTCCTCCGAGTGTTAATACCTTTCCTGAGGTTGGTTATCCTGGGGCCGAAGAGGCAGGATTAACAGGAGTATGTTCTGACTTCGAGGAAGTCCGCCACCTTCAATTCATCTAGAGTTTATATGCAGTTCTTCTGTGTTTTGCGCCCTCTTTTCTTTATCAAATTTCCTTTTGTAGGCTTGTGATAGGCTCAGTCTGAGTTGATTCGTCAAGGAGTAAGGCTTCAGAAACTTTTGGATAAGGTTGAGTCCCTTAGGCTTCTTGGCGAGGAGAAGGAGGTAGGGTTGCTGCATTGGAGATATGAGACATACTGGAGCTCAAATTAAAAGAGCTATTTGATGGAGCAGGTAAGCTTTCATAGTACGCGCTTCTCTCTTTTTGGCCCTTAAAGTTAACCCTTTTCTCCTACTTCAACTGGAGAAAAAGTCGGAGGACTTGGAGTCCCTCAAGGTTGATATCGATCGTATCAGGAATGAATGTGGCGAACTAAGGGCTCAGGTACAAGCTCAAGAATAAGAGTAGAGAGGCGCCTCATCCAAGGTTCCCACCTTAGAGGTTCAACAATGTTTGGCTCGAGACAATGATATGGTTCAAGCAGACATGATCAAGAAACTCGAGTCTGATCACTCAAAGATTAGGGCCGAGATAATCGATGCCTGGGCTGAAGCAGCATTAAACCAAACCAAGGCTGACCAGGGGATGGCGATTCCTATGAAGGATGTTGTTGATGCCCATGTCGAACTGAAGCGGGCCTTTGACCGGTGTCACACCTCCCCTTTTGCGCTACCGCACCCCGCGAAGGGCGTGGTAAAGGGAGTTTTTCCAATTAAAGGACAATCGAAACGGGATTTATTTATTTAATTCAGAGTCGCCATTTGGGAGATTTATGGTGTCCCAAGTCACTGGTTGAATCCCGAATCGAGGAAAGGTTTGACTCTATTTAACGGTCCGCGAACCAGAAATCCGAATAAGGAATTCTGTTAACCCAGGAGAAGGTGTTAGGTATTCCCGAGTTCTGTGGTTCTAGCACGGTCGCTCAACTGTCATATTTGGCCCATTTATCGGATTTATAACATGTTTTAACTTATGTGCAAATTTAACTTTCAACCGCTTTTGATTTTTTTGTTATTATTATTTTAACAAAGAATTGCAACGTCGTGAAAATGTGTTTCGGACCACACCGTACCAGTACGCCTGTGGCCTTCAACATATTTCGACTTCGTTGAGATTTGGATTTTGGTCACATAAATGTGCACCTGAGTTTAAGAAAATAAATTATTAAAGGCGCGCCTAAAGCGACTAGCGTATCGTTATTTTGAGAAGGCCGTAAAATTAGCTAAACGGCATGTCCCGAAAT
>MU784020.1:0-15396 GCA_026770625.1 Nicotiana glauca | reverse complement strand
GTAAATTCTTTGGAGCGTTGGCTCGAACAATAAAAAGACTATTGGGTAAGAAATGAAGGAAATAGAAAGTATTATGATTAATCCCTTGCCGGGATGGTTTGAGTATATTGATTATTCTCCCTTGCCGGGATTTAGATGTTTGCTTGTGTTTTTCCCTTGCCGAGACTTTTGTTATTATTTTTTTATCCCCTCGCCCCGTTTGGTTGTCATTGCTGTTTGGGTGAGGAAGAGTGATAATGCACTAAGGGTCATTTCGTGCCATGCTTTGATTATTAATGCACGAAGGAACATTCCGTGCCATGTTTTGATTATTAATGCACGAAGGAACATTCCGTGCCATGTTTTGATTATTAATGCACGAAGGAACATTCCTTGCCATGCTTTGATTATTAATGCACGAAGGAACATTCCGTGCCATGCTTTGATTATTAATGCACAAAGGAACATTCTGTGCCATGCTTTGATTATTAATGCACAAAGGAACATTCCGTGCCATATTTTGATTATTAATGCACGAAGGAACATTCTGTGCCATGTTTGATTATTAATGCACGAAGGAACATTCTGTGCCATGTTTTGGCTATTAATGCACGAAGGAACATTCCGTGCCATGTTTTGATTATTAATGCATGAAGGAACATTCCATGACATGTTTTGATTATTACTCTCATTGACTTTGTAGTTGCATTGTTTCATTCCTTATTTATTTACCTTGTATTCTAAACTGCTACAGCCCCTACAACATGCTCCCCTCCCTCGTGACTTGTTAAATTTTTTGTATTCTCTTCTATTTTTTTTGTGTGTGTGTATATATATATATATATATATATATATATATATATTTGAACTACACAGGTTTGTTTGGTAGTTCGGTCTAGCCTCGTCACTACTTTGCCGGGGTTAGGCCAGGCACTTACCAGCACATGGGGTCGGTTGTGCTGATGCTACACTCTGTGCATCTTTTTGCACAGATCCAGGTGTTGGAGCAGCATTTGAGTAGCAGTAGCATTCTGGGAGCGAACTTTCAGTCCAGGGACATTCGAGGTAGCCTTGCTAACGGCCGCATTCCCGGAGTCCTTTCCATTTTATTCAGTTTGTTATCATTTGTACCAAAGCAGACAATTTATGTTTTATTCAAACCTTGTATTTAGTATTCTCTAGACATTCATGAGTATTGTGACACCAGTCTTGGGTAGAGGATTTGTTAGACTTCTGCATTTCTTTCAGTAAATTATATTTGAGACTTCCGCTTTATTGTTAAGTGCTTTATTGTAGTTAATATTGTCGATGTTCGCTAAAGAGGTATTTGATAATTGTCTTGCCTAGCTCTCATTAGTAGGCGCCATCACGACTCCCGAGGGTGGGAAATCCAGGTCGTGACACATCTGCCGGAGGACCGCGAGATGAATCTTGATGGGGCGGCTATTCGTCTCGTCAATTTCTGTACCAGTTTCTTGCTGTTCACTATCTTAGGTATTGCGTCTATGGCCTTGATCTGATCCGGGTTGACTTCGATACCTCATCGTGATACGAGGAAACCCAGGAATTTTCCCGAGGTCACTCCGATGGCGCACTTTTCTGGGTTTAACTTCATCCCGTATTGCCTCAGTATCCCAAAGGTCTCTTTCAAATGATCAATGTGATCCTCCTTTTTTGCTGACTTTACCAGCATGTCATCGATGTAGAGTTCCATAGTCTTGCCGAGCTGTTCCTTGATCATCTTGGTGACCAATCTTTGATACGTTGCTCCTGCATTTTTGAGTCCGTAGGGCATCACCTTATAGCATACGTCCCTCGGTGGGTGATGAAAGTTGTCTTTTCTTGATCCTCTTCGGCCATCATAATTTGGTTGTAGCCGGATTAGGCATCTAAGAAACTTAGCAGTTCGTGTCCTGCTTTTGCGTCGATCAGCTGGTTGATGTGCGGCAATGGGAACGAGTCTTTTGGGCATGCCTTGTTCAGGTCGGTGAAATCCACCCACATTCTCCATTTCCCATTTTTCTTTTTAACCACGACGACATTAGCGACCCATTGCGGGTATTTCAATTCTCTGATGGAGCCGTTGACTAGTAACTTGTCCACTTCTTTACTGCTTGCCTCGTTGATTATGCGCGGCATTGAATTTCCTTCTCATCTGTCGCACGGGCGGGTATAGTGGCTCGACGTCCAGCTTATGGTTGGCAATGTCTTTCGGGATTCCCGGCATATCTGAATGAGAGAAGGCAAATAAATCTGTGTGGTTAGTTAAGAATTCGTGGTACTTACTTAGGTTGGAGAGACTGTGCCCGATTTAGGATTTCTTTGAATGGTCGGTGTCGTCCATTTGGACCGGGTCGAGGTCCTCGACCGTCGCTTTACAAGCCTCTACGATGTCTGGGTCTTTGATGGATTCTGCTGTCGGGTTGACTTTAGTCCCCGACATGGCTGATTGCTATGCTTCCGCACTTTCTCCTTTCAGCTGCTTGGTATGTGTACAGTCTTGGGCGATCCGGTAGCATTCCTGAGCAGTGCGTGTCTCACCTCGGATGCTGAATATTCCCCATGGAGTGGGGAATTTGATTACCTGGTAGAAGCTTGAGGGGACGACCCACATGGAGTGTATCCAAGGATGCCCTATGATGGCGTTGTAAGCCGTTTCCTGAATCATGATGTGGAATGTGGTTTCCAGTGTGACTCCCCCTGCTAAGACTGGCAACGATATTTCTCCGGAGGTCCGCTCCACTGCATTGTTAAAACCCGTTAGTGTTATGCAATGTGGTATTATCTTATCTTCGAGTCTCATTTGCATGAGGACTCTTGGATGGATAATACAAGCGCCGCTTCTATCGTCTACCATGATTCTCTTCACATCAGTACCGGCGATACGTAAAGCTATAACTAAAGCATCATAATGAGGAAAAGACAAGCCGTCGTTATCGAACTTATCGAAGCTGATACTATCTTCGAAGTCGTCATATCGTTCGTCAGCGATTTTGCGCTTCAATTTATGCATGGTGGTGAACTTTACGTGGTTGACTGCTGAGTCGTCGCTACAGCCGACGATCATTTGTATGGTGCGTGCTGGAGAAGGTGGTCTCGGTGGTCCTTGGGATTGATCTTGTCCTCTGGCGAAATTGGCCTTTCCCTTATCACTAAGCAGCTCCTTCAGGTACCCTTGGTTTAGTATCCTGACTACCTTCTGTCATAGACCTATGCAATCTTCGGTCTTGTGTCCTCTTTCCTGATGGAATTCACATAGGACGTTCGACCTCCTTGTACTGGGATCTGATTTCATTTTCTGCAGCCACTGCACCTTTGTGCCCAACCTCTCCAGTGCGTACACTATTTCTGAAGGGGACACGCAAAAATTATGAGCAGATAATAAAGGGGGCATACCTCTTTCATTTCGGAGTGGGGCGACGTGTCGCTGCACGACATCTAAGTGCCTTGGAGGGGGTGGATTAGGAATTCTGACGTAAGGGTGATGCCTTTCTTTGTTGAAGCGTGGGGGTTGTTCCCGTCATCCATCATTACGTCGATCCCTTCTTGCTTCTGATTGTATCGACGTTAGCCGTTGGGTTGGCCCGTTGAGATCGTCTTCGTCTGCTCTTACTTCGGCACAGTAGGCATTGTGGATCTTTTCCCATGTGGCGTGGGGATACTTCATGAGTCGGCTGAGCAGCTTCTTGGTCTCTTTTGAACCGTCTTTATTCAGCCCGTTTTGGAAAGCTGCGACTGCCATGCCCTACGATACGTTTGGCAAACTCATTCTTACCCTGTTGAATCTGGCCAGGAAGTCCCTGAGTCCCTCACCTGTTGTTTTCCTGACGGCAAAGATACTGTTAACCTTAGCTTCGGCCTTCTTTACTCCTACATGGGCGGTGGCGAACTTGTTTGTCATCTCTTTGAACTTTGATATTGTCCTAGCCGGTAGTTGGGAGTACCATGTTAAGGCCCCTCCTGTCAACGTTTCTCCGAACTTTTTCAGCAGCACGGACGGTACTTGCTCTTTTGATAAATCATTGCCTTTTACAACTGTCACATAGTGGATAAGATGATCCTCGGGATCCATAGTCCCGTCATATATTCTCAAGTATGGTGGCATCTTGAAGGTTTTTGGGATTGGGTGAGGGGCAACCTCCTCACTATATGTTTGTTCGATGAACCTTCCTACGTCGCGTTTCGTCAGTAGCTTAGGGGTGCCAGGAATTTTGTCTACTCTTTCCTGGTGCTCTTTCATTTGATGGCGAAGCACTTTATTTTCATTCTCCATTTCTTCCATTTTCTTAAGGATGGTTGCGAGTGCACCATCGCTACCGTTGATATCGACGTAAGTGTTGTTTGTTCGTACAACACTAGGTTCACCGGTGGTGGTAGTGATATCTGCCGCTGCGAATCTCTGATATTCCCTTGAGGTGATTTTTTCGAGCAAACTACTTAGAGTGTTTGTCAACCATTCCTCTAGTAGCTTCTTGACTACTGGGTTGTTTCCTTGGCTGCAGATATAGAGGTAGCTTTTTCATGCAAAATCGTTAGATCTTCAAGTGAAGAGGGTAAGATCTCCCCCTCTAGTGCACCACTGGGTGTCGTGCTTGTGATGTATTCTCTACCGGCCTCGTTGAGGGGGCCTATGAGGTTGGTTGCGACATCTGCTATTATCTTCATCCTTGCTTCTCTTTATGCCATCGTTTGGCTTCTATAGAGTATGAAGAACGGTGATTGTTGTTGTTTTCTTTTTTGATACCCTGGGTGTGAACTATAATTTCGATTTTCGAAATCCCCACAGACGGCGCCAAATTGTTTGACTCAAAAGTTATCAAACACTTTTCGAGCAAATCAATCAAAAGAAATTAAGGGCAAATCGTAATCGAAGATAATATGACCCTAAGATATTCCAAATGCCTCGTTTAACTTGGCCTTAGTATATGAGAGAGATATTCAAATAGAGAGAGATAGAGAATCGTTCAGAGAGATAGGGAGAGAGGATTCTTCAGAGAGATAGAGAGAGAGAAATTTTTTATTATCTTTTGTTATCCCCCTTCTTACAATGCTGAGAATCCCTTTATATATTAAAGGACCCTCATCGAAATATTAAAATAAATAAAAACTAAATACATATCCTTGAGGGATTGACGGAGCTTGTGGTGTCATTTCTACCCTTGCCCTAGCTCATGCACGATTGACGGTTATCCACGCCGATGTAGGGACGCGGTTGGTCAAATTTGACCCCATACAATACAAAGGCATACCAATCCAAGATTGACAGGAACATGTTGACCATAATGTTCTATTGGTAATTTTATTTTCTTTATTACATGAATTCGCTCTCGAAAATTAACTCCATGTTTTTGTTTTAATCAAGAACAAACTATGAGATTTAGCATGCCTTCTTCCTTTTGTTGTATTGTTTATCCTTCTTCATATCCTGATATTATTGCATTGTTTAATAATAGATTTTTCTCAATAACTATCACACGAGAATATAAACAGTCTTTTTATAAATATTTTAATTCGTTTAATTGATTACATAAATTTTCTTTCAGAAATAATTTTGCCTAATCTCAGTGGAGAATAATTAAGCCAACGTCGATAATGTTATCCATTGTTCTTTTGAAAGATAATTTTATAAAAGTTTATAATCTTCTTCATTTTGAGTCTTAAGAGTTATACACCTTCAAGTGTGTAACGGATCTATTGGGAATAACCAAATAATACTCATCAATGTTTGCTTAAAGGTAATTACCAACAATTGTAGTAGACAAACTGATGTTGATGTTGTTGTTCTTCTTCTTTTTAATTTTTGTTTTCATTAAAATAAAATTCACAAAATTCATCCTCATAATTACTGTAATAACAAAGATGTTTAGAAAAAGAAAATAAATAGGAAGGAGGGAGAGAGTTTTAACATTCAATTTGAGTTCATGTGCGAGAGACAAAAATCAGGACGTAGTGGTTTTCACCGTTGATGTAGCTTCGCAAGAATCTAACTTTTCATGCGTGACCTTAGAAACTTAAATACTTTAATTTGCAGCCTATAATGTTTTGCTTTTATGTTGTGACTTGGACATATAATCTATCTATATATATTATATTAAAAGCACAAATATCTTTAACGAAATATCGTTCAATTTTTTTTACCTTTTAAAAATAAAATTCACAATAGACAAAACTGCAATTTAAGTTATTTCCCTAATATTTAGGATTTAGGTCAACTAAATTTTTGGCTATAAATATTTCCTTATTTAAACTATCTACGAATTCTAAATATTTAAAAAGCTTTAAAACAACTAAATTTTTACTAATATATTCTTTTCTTATTTAAGTTATTTAAAATAAGTTTTGATTTGTACATTAGATACAAACTTCATAACACTTTGTGGTAGGCATTTGAAGGACTATCCTTCCACAATATATTTAATATTCCGTGGTAAGTCTATTCATTTACAGTTTAAAATGTGGTAAAAAAATTTAAAAGATATTCTTATCGGAAATACATAAATAGCAACTACATAAAGCTCTAATTCATGGCCAAAGAAGGAAAACTGAATTTAGATTCAATCCACTATTTATCAAGATTTAATGATTTGAATTGACTTTCTTACGAAATATGTTGGTGTAATTGTAATTTCTAACATTCGAGTGTAGTAAATTTTATTTGACAGAAACGTTGGAGAAAAAAAATATAATAAGTACATATTTGACTGCCCATAGGACTACAATATGAAATTACTAGGACAAATTACCTATTGATTTCAAGTTCAGAAACCTCTTTTTCCTCTTGTTCGGTTTAAAACTTTCAATTATTTCTATACATATATTGCTATTACAATATTTTGTATGTTTGTAAGATTTCATGGTTAGTTATTAATTGTTGGATGGGCTTTTGAAAGTTATTTATTTCTATTCGAATAGGTTTTTACAGAAAAGTACAATTTTCTTCTATTATATTTGATATTTATTTATCTGATGAATATTTTTTTTAACTTTCTTTTCATCCTTTTTTGATACGAGGATCTATCGAAAATAGTCTTTTTACTTTTTAGGTATGAGTAAGATCTGTGTACACACTATCCTCTGCAGACCCTACTTGTGGGATTATACTGAGTTTTTGTTGTTGTTGTTGTTTTAGGTTGTTTTTAATGTACTATGTATTTCATAGTTCTTGTGAAAATTTTATTGGCATGATGACATAATCAAATTAGTTTATGATGTAAGCTTTAATAATTGATTTAAACTCCATGCTGCTTAGTATTTTTTATTTTCATCTGTAAGTCTATTCACATATTTGATATTTATTTACATAGTGCTCTCATGCCAACTTTGATTGGATAAACTTTTCTGAGATCAGAATAAGCAGACGAGTCAAAAGAGGGGAATAAAATGGAATTCAAATGATAAGAATAACCCTAATGTTTTTTTTTCCCAATTCATTTTTCTTATTCAAAAACTCTAATTTTCTAAAGTTTTATCCCCTTGAAATTACAACAATTGAAAATGTAATAAATCCTAAGGTTAGTGTATATAAAAATTATCACAAATATATCATCGCTAAATTGATAAGAAAAAAAAATACAAAATCGGGATGAAGCATCTATAGTCAAACACATCGTTCTTGCACATATATTTACTTGACGCGAGTTACACGTGCAACGCACGTACACTAAAATACGAGACGATAAGCATATAAATACATATACTTTTAGCCGAATTTCAGCTATCAACTCATACTTGGTGTAGGCACTTACGCTGCAGTAGACTTCAAATTACTTGACTGCTTAAATACTACTCCCTCCGATCCAAAATATGTAATTTTTTTAGGTGTTTTCACACAAATTAAAAAATCCACCTTTTAACATTAGTTAGCAATAGAACTGCCATATTAACCTTTACCATCTCACATAAACACTCCTAACATATATTCCAACACTATTTACTCCATGGACAATGTAGAAAAAAAATAATTAATTCTTTCTTGAAATCTGATAAAATCACTTATTTTGGACCATAAGAAAAATGCCAAAAAATCACTTATTTTGAACCGGTGGGAGTACTTTTTATGTTGTCATAACTGCTTACAAATAACATTATCTAGTTATAATACCTCAAAGGTATGAAGGGTTATTATCCATATATAATCACTGAAATTAGTAATTTTAAAATAACTGAAACCTTTTGTTGAATTAAATTGGAACTGATTATGTATAAGTATTTTTATGATATCAATAAATATTCGATAAATTCTAAAATTATTAGTCGAAAAAAAAACACGAAGTCTTGGGAACCCAAGAAAAAAACACGAAGTCTCGTCAAACTCCAAGAATAGAAACTTTCTTTGTCAAAGATTAGATTGCTTTGAATCAAAGAAAGACAAAACATCTATTTTCCCAATAATCAAATCTTCCATATAAAACTCCAAGAATAGAAGCTATGTTGTCAAAGATTAGAATGGTTTGAATCTCCACCATTTTGGAATTTAATTTAAATCCAAAAAAGAAAGAGTAAAACAAGACAAAACATCCAATTTCCCAATAATCGAATCTTCCATATCACAAGGCTCATTTAATGTTTTCATTGGAGTTTTGCATGTTTTTTATTTTCTCTATGACGCTGAAGATGTCTGTTTTTTACGCATACTTTAGTTTAATTTAATCATAAGTTATTAAACAAAAAACACATTAATTATGGAATAAAAAATGTTTTCAAGGTTCTGATCCTGTCGACTACCACCGTCTCTTCTTCCAAGGAGTGTAGGGTTTGAAAAAATTGTTAACTGGAAACTGAAACAGAAAAGTACCGTTTTACAACAACAACAACTCAGAATAATTTCACTTAGTGGGGTCTGGGGAGGGTAGTATGTACGCAGACCTTACCCCTACCCTGGAGTAGAGAGGTTGTTTCCAAATAAACTCTCGGCATCCTTCCCTCCAAGAACTTCCCATCTTACTCTTGGGGAGATTCGAACTCACAACCTCTTGGTTAGAAGTGAAGGTTGCTTACCATCAGAGCAACCCCTCTTGTCTAGAAAAGTACCATTTTATGAGGTAAAATGTAACTTCATTGTTTAAAACTTTTGGTGGAAACTTATTCATGATCAATTAATACCGTAGAGATTGAAATAATCAGATGTCATGCGATAATAATTACTAAAGTAAACTTTAGACAGTTAAATAAGATAATAAATAGAAATATACCAAAACAAATATAATAATTTAATATAATTTCGTCAATTCACCTATTAATGAATTGCTCATATATATATATATGAGCAATTCACTAATACAAAAGATAATAAACAAATATCGAAAGAATAACCACACAAAATTAAGAGATACGGAGAGGTTTGCACTCTCTCCGTATCTCTTAAGGACTATATTGTGTAAGTGGTGAAGTGCGAAGGAAAAATCCTCTTATAGAAGCCCAAAAAATTTTCCTCCGAGACAAACACTAGCCAAATAAAGCAAATTTGTATTTTTTTTTTATTTTAGAAAAAAATAAAATCCAATTATAGTAAATGTTTCTCTTCCCTCAAAAACAAAAAATAAATCCAAAATGTTAAGAAAAATTAGGGCAAACATCCGACATACATATAGTTTTTTTTTACATAATCATATTAAGATGGAATATAACGACAGATAATTGTTTATAACTGCTTAAAATACACTAATAAGAATTCCGAGATGGATCCGAAAATATTTAAACTTTATGGATTCAATTTTTAAATTCTAACATATCACATCAAATATTTGAATTATATTTTAGTAGGATTTTTTTAACACACATAGAATAAAGTCAAAGTTATTGAGCTTGACTAGATCCATTGCTTTTTCAGTAGATCTGCATGCCCTGATAATATATAAAAAATTACTTTATCAATGTATAACAATTAAATTCTTGTGAAAATACAGGTACGTTAAAAAGCAAATCAAGTGCATGTATATCGAGTTCGAGCACAAAGTAATATATACAGCAATATCCTTTTTGAATATAGGTTAGAGAGGGACCCTATTCTTATTTACTACTCCCTCCGTTTCAATTTATGTGAACCTGTTTGACTGAGAATGGAGTTTAAGAAAGAAATAAAAATTTTTGGAATTTATGGTCCTAAACAAATCCAAATGGGGCTCATAGTACTTGTGTGGTTATAAAAACTTCTCATTAAGGGTAGAGTTGTAAGTTTAAGCTAATTACCAAATTTAGAAAGGATTCATTCTTTTTGGAACGGACCAAAAAGGAAATAGGTTCACATAAACTAAAACGGAGGGAGTATCTAACTAAGAGGGAACAGCGAACACAGAAATTGCATATATAATATAGTTAGAGTCTACAAGGGAAAGAGAGCTTCTTTCCTCGGAATAGAAGATTAGAAGTTTGGAATCATGTGGAAATCATTTAATGCACAAGAGTGAGAATCAAACTTAGGGTTCCTCAAATTAATCTTTAAATTTAGGTGTATCATTTCAGAAACCTCGTGATACATATACATTTACAATAAGATGAAGATTAATTTTAAAATTTTCTCTTCAATCCATATACCGCAGGAATCTTTTAATTTCCATACTAGCTTAACGTTACATGTTGAAGATTTGTAATACTTAGACTTTGAAATAAGGTAGTCACGCTGTTTAATATAAAATAAGTACTGGCAGTTAAGGTTTATGTTCAAAAATTTTCACTATCAACAACAACAAACCCAGTTTGATCCCAACATGTGGAGTCTAAGGAGGGTAGTTCATACGTAGACCTTACCCCTACCTAATACAGGTAGAGAGACAATTTATCAAAAAGAATTTTTACGTATTTTGTCCACTAAAGAACAACTCAGTGCATTAAAAATCTTCTTATGCGCAAGGTTTGGATATGTGACCTTCAAATCATACGATAATGTCGCGTCAAATGCTCTAATTCACTATGTTAGTTGAATGGTAATTTTTTTTTTTGTTGTTGCTTAGATTTTTCAACCAAGTGTTATGACCGTTGATCAAATTAATGATGAGAAAAACAAAGTCATTAACCAAGTGTTTATGTTTAATTCCATGTGAATGTCCGCCAACAAACATTCACGTCGAGTCTATCTTTCTCTCACTTGGGACTAGGGTTTTTTCATCGTGTTAGTCATCATTTTGCTAAACCCTAACCCTAGTTGTTCTCCCATGCATTTATTGCCCTTTGTCTTATTTAGTCTTTAAATAGATCTTCTTGTGGCCTTTAAATAATGGATATAAATCATGGAGTAGATACTAATAGTGCAAAAAAAAGGTACATTAATAATATAAATTTGGCATGTTGCACTTCTATTTTTCAGATTATCAGTTTCAATTATTATGAACGATTACTCGTAAAAAAAATTTAATTGACTTGATAGTGTAAATATATATATATATATATATATATATATATATATATATATATATATATACCGACAATATAAAGAAGCTTTTATGCTATCAGATCATCCAAAAAGTCTACATGTAACCCTCCATCAAAAATAAAATTTGTAATCTTGAAAATAAAATAAGATACTTGCTAACCAGCTACATATATCGTGATAGTGTACAAATCAAAAAGCAAAAAATAGATTGATGTGTTTTCTTTTATGAGAAGTATTACCGTAAAAAACATTTAGCAACCGTAACAAAAAAGGGGAGGGGGGTTTTACTTTTAGCCCGCGCCAGAAACTATTTACATTGGATAGCCCAAAAGTATATAATATTTATATATAACATATAGAATGTATGTGTGTGTATATATATAGAGAGAGAATATAAAAAAAAAAATTTGAGCTCGGCTATACAGTGCTATTTTTCCTAAAAAAAAAAAAGGTGCATTATCAATTTTACACACTACTAATAACTCCTTGTAAAAACATTATAAATAGGTGTTCCGAGATCATTCTCTTCCAAACTACACACTTTGTTCTAGCTAGCCATAATTGTATAATTACTATATCTCCTCTCTCTCTCTCTTCCTTCTCATTAAAGAGAAGTTTCTCTTTGTTCAAGAGTAATTGTCTTTTTTGGCACAAATTAAAATGGGAGGAGGAACTTCTCCTTGTGCTTCCTGCAAATTATTAAGGCGTCGTTGTGTCAAAGACTGCATATTTGCTCCTTACTTCCCTCCAGATGACCCTCACAAGTTTGCCATTGTTCACAAGGTTTTTGGTGCTAGCAATATTAGCAAGATGATACAGGTTTCTCTTTTTTTTCTTAATCTGATTCAAAACTTTGTTTCTAAATATTTTACATATAAATAGCTTCTTCTTTTTTTCACGAGAGCGGGTTAATATTCATTTTTACCAGAGTATCAACTAATAATTACCGTAGAGATTATCTATGATTGTATGTTTTATAAGTATAGGGAGATCCAAAATATAAATTCTATGGGTTCAATAGTTTGGATTTTAGCATGGAAATTATTAAAATTATGGGTTCAGAACTATTTATTGTAATCTTAGTAAAATTTATACTTCATGTTGAGAGTAATGACTTCAGATGAATCGATTATAAAAGATGGATCTGCCTTTATTTATAGGTAAAATAGAGGACCTGATTATATAAATAATTTTTGCAGTGAAAATGAATATAACTTAAACTCTAAACTAAAAGCTCCATTTTAGCTGTTAGTAGAAAGCGCAGTGCTATTTCGGAAGGATTTAAACTCTAAACCACAGGGTTTTTTTCCTGCTAAAAAAGGCGTTGGAGGGCATTGATTATTATTATGCATTAAAGTAGAGAGAGTTATTACAGACTGATTTTATCGAAACAGTCCGTAAACCACAAGGTTGTTTGTTCATATTATGCAACATCTGTATGATTTATTTATTTATTTGTCTAGGTTAATGCTATTGAGATCTTTACACATATTTGGTCGGATTTCCTGATTTTTTTCTAGCCGGTATACGTTAATTATACATTGATTATATACATATTATACATACATATATTGTACATCCATCAGCTAATTTTTAATTCTATAAATCTGACATATAGTTTGTTCATGTTATGCAAATTGACATATGTATATATGATTCATTTTCTTGGTTAATGTTATATTCAGGAACTTCCAATACAGCAAAGAGCAGATGCAGTAAACAGTTTAGTGTATGAAGCAAATGCAAGAATGAGAGATCCTGTTTATGGTTGTGTTGGTGCTATCTCTTATTTACAAAATCAGGTTTCACAGTTAGAAATGCAACTGGCTATGGCCCAAACAGAGATATTATGCATCCAAATGCAGCAAGAATCTGCTCCTAATTTACCTGCAATTCAAATGGAACAATATGATGGTTCAACTCCTCAAGCACTGAATTTTGGCAGCCCTAGTTACTTAGTGGCGGAACAAGAATTTAGACGTTGTGGGTTCTGAGTTTATTAAAGAATAGGTTCTGAAATATTTATGACTGTTTCTTTTGTTTTTGGCACGTATATATATGTATGGTTCAACCCCTCGACTATTAAGTTTTGTCGAACCTGCGAATCCATATTATTGAATCCACCACTTGCCTTACTTGTTCATCTTGTTTTAACTAGCTCGACGTTTTGGACTTCTAACTAATTAATGAAGTGTTGTAACAATTTGATTACTTAGCTTAGCTGAGGATTTTATAATTTTCCTGTCTTTTTTATAGTGTGGGATAATATTGTGTTTGTTGGTATTGTTGTCGATCTTTTTTACAAATTCCGATTTGGATGGTGGTGGTCAAGGCATATGCATCAACCATTTGCTTGTTATAAATCTAGGAACGAATTCAGAATTTAAATGTTGCGAGTTAAAGATTTAGAGTCTATTACTAATTCAATTACTTTTTTTAAAATCATGAGTTCATAACGTACGTAGGGATCGTTTTTTCCCTAAAAAGAAACCAAACCAAGTAGGTCGGTTTTTTAAATATTAGAACCAAACCAATTAAGTCGATTTTTTCTTGATTCGATTTATGTCGGGTTTTGCCGGTTTTTCGATTTTTTCGGTTATTTGTCGATTTTTGCTTAAATATAAGACATACACTACCAAACACATATTCAGGCGACCACATTTTCAACGTAATACTATCAAATCAATTACAATTTGAGAAATATATAATTTACCAAGATATACTGATGATAATTGAATCAAATAGTGATGAATAATTTAAAGACTCAATTAAAAATATATTATTTTTAACACTAAATGGATTCTTACACTTAACAAAAGAAAACCACCAATCAAACTAGAATTGTAAAGGTAAAGAACTATACTAAAAGTGCAAACTATTAACATTTACCATTAAAATTTTGAAACTTTGTATAAAAATATATATATATATATAGTATAATAATAAATTTGAAATAGCTACTACTATAATCGGTTTGGTTCGGGTTTTTCGGTTTTTTTCTAATTAAAACCAAAACCAAACCAAATTTGATTGGTTTTTATTTGACCATTAAAAAGGCTAAAAGACGACATATCTCGAAAAGGAAGGAAGAAAACTTAAGAAACCCATAGAAAGAGGGCGACAAATATCGCCTAAGTAATGCGGTTATACACAGTCAAACCGTAGCCTATGACATATGTAGAGTAAAAATTAAGTAGGGCTAACATTTACAATCACCTGTCAACCGGAAATCGCCAAAATACTAATTTCGCCAATTCAAGCCTAAATCTACACCAGACCTCCAAATCCACTTCCGACCATGCTCCTAAGTCATAAATCATCTCCCGAAGCTAACCAAACCATCGGAATTCATATCTGATCCCTCTAACTCATAAGTCGACACTTGGTTGACTTTTCCAACTTAAGCCTTTTAAAAAGAGATTAAGTGTCTCATTTCTTATCAAAATCACTTCAAATAAATTCTAGCGTACCCAATACCTTTAGTGAAACATAAGGAAGCAGAAAATGGGAAGAACGGGGCAGTAACTCATGCCCTGGAATATCTTTATTCAAATTGTTATCAAAATATTGTGTAATTATTGTAGTAATTTTGTTTTGAATTATTGTTTAATTATCAAGTAGTTGTAGATTGGTTCTATATATATATTGTGACAATTTAGCTTGAATTGATAATTGTTTAAGTCTACATTAGTCGAGAAGTTGATCACAATTCCTCGTGGGAACGATACTTTACTTACTACTATATTACTTGTCGATCGCGTACACTTGCGTGAGTGTTTTGGTCGCAATAAGTTTTTGGCGCCGTTTCCGGGGAATTAGAAATTAACTATTCTTCTGGGTTAGACTTTTTTATTATCTTTAAAAGTTTATTTTCTTTTCTTTTTTAAATATGTTATTTTTATAACTATTTTATTTTTCTCTTAGTATGTTTCTAGTTCTCTCAGGATGACATCTGGGGATGAAATATATGGAGGTAAGGTGTCACGACCCAAACTGGAGGGCCATGACTAGCACCCGACCATACTTGCCGAGCACCAACGTACATTTTA
>MU784015.1:0-29070 GCA_026770625.1 Nicotiana glauca | reverse complement strand
ATCACATGCTTTGTAGCCACTTAGGGTTCTTACTTGATAGATCTAATTCTTGATTGAATGTTCTGTTAATGAATTCAACCTATATTCAATTTGTTCCTCTGAGTCCTGTTAATCGAGTATTTAATCATAATATGGCATATTTGTAAGACTGCCTAATGTTGGTTATCATTACAATGTAATTTTGACTTTTGACTTTTGACTTTTGACTTTTCTGAATTTCTGATTAATTAAAAGGTTAATTGGGTAATTAGTCATAATTAGGGCTATGTCTGTAAGATTGTATAAATGTTGGTTATTTCTGCAACTTAGGCTTTGTTTGACTATGATTGAAAGACTGCTTAGTTGTGGCTATTTGTGAAATCCAATTTTGACTTTGACCTCTAAAGGTCTAATTGATTTAAAGGTTGGTCGGGTAAATAAGAATAAAACACAGGGGTTAAAAGGGAAGGGATAAATGGTATTCTGTAATTAAACAAAAGGGGTAGGTGTATCAAAGGCAAAGCTGCCTGGTTCTTATGTAATTAGTTGAACAATAAAGGGTACCTTAGGTATACTAAAAGGGTAAATCAGTAGAAATTAATAGCAAGTGAGGGTAATAAAGACATTTAGGGTTAATTAGAATAATGTGGATGCTACTAGAACCTTCTAGCAGGGGTTCTAGTGCATTCACGGCTAAATTGTGTAGACTAAACTGAAAATAATTGGAAAGAGTAGGGGTGGGAAATTTTAATATTAATTTCAAATTTCCCTCCCATTTTGCTCTATAAATAGGCCTCCTTAGGCCACCATTTAGGGGGAGAGGAGTGAGAGAAGTCTGAAAATACAAAAAAAATTGTGTTCAATTACTGTTCCATTGGTTAAATTGCAATCCGAGTGAAGAACTCTTGAATCCTGGTGTTTTAGATCACTGTTTTGCATTTTTTTGTTGAAGCTATTGGTTTTCTATCGTGAATTCAAGTCTGTTGCTGTGATATTGTGGTGTTATTGTTGTTATCACTTGAATTCCTGTCTTTTGGCTGATCTTCTTCTTCCTTACAACCTTTGAACTCATCGAATTTTCTCTCAATCTGACCAAGTACATTCCTGACTTTCAAGGATGTAATTGAAGCTTTGAAGAATGAAAATATTCATTAGTCTTCTGTTATTTCGAATTCTGTTCATGTTATAGATTTATAATACTTAGATCTATGTAATTCATTAGGACTTTATTGTATATTATAGACTTGGACTGTGTAAACTCTGAACTGAAATTAATGATACTGTAGAATCGTTAATTTAGATGATAATACTAGGTAGATCAGTTAAAATGATCACTTAGGTCACAGGTTTAAGAATCGTTAAAATTCAGAATTTACTTGTAAATTTTCGTCTGTTCTTAAAATAGAAACGTAGTACTTCTGTTAGTTAAATCATGAATTAGTAGTTTAAAAACATGAAGTAGTTAGATTTACATTTTTGTTTATGATTCTGAGGTGTTAAATTAGTTTTAAAATTCGTGTTAAGTTCAAAACCTGATATGAAACACGAATCAAATACGAATGAAATTCAGGATTTAATCAAAACATGTCAACTGTACAACTAGTTTAGCCATTCCAAATTAACAAGTAAAATCAGATAGATCTGAACCTGAATGAACACATATCTCTTAATACAATCAGACTGATACAATTTGATAGCTAAACGTTGATAGATGAATAGAAAATCGGAGTTAAATTTTAGTTAAAATCTGATACTGAAGTGGTAATATTCATGTGCATATATACAACTGATTTGATAAAGAATGTTTGAACTTGTTTTGAATTTTGTTAACACTTTGGACGTGGTCTAGCAGAAGAAGCTAGATTCAACCGTGAAAGCTTCTAAGCCCATGAGATTTGAGTTCATAATTATAGACTGGGCTTTAATTAGCCTTGTGCACTTCTGTGCACTTCCTTTAAATTAGTCCGAATTCCAGGCCCAAAACATATAGTGGCCTGGATGTGAATGAAATACACAACAAAACTGCACTAAATAGTTATTTCGATTAGGGAAAAAATAATGATAGAAAACATAGCACGATCTAGGTTTAACATTTAAAATACAATGAGATGAGCCTCATTATAAACTAATATACACGGGGCCTTTAAATAATTGTTATAATATTTTAGACTCGGAAGGACCGTTTAGCTAATTTCACGGTCTTTCCCAAAGTAACAAGAGATAGATATCGAAGGCACAATTTTAATATACATTCTTTAGTACGGGTGCACATTTATGTGGCCCAAATCCGACTCTCAACGAAGTCGAAATATATCTAAAGCCACAGGCGTACTGGTACGGTGTGGTTAAGGAATACATTTTCATGACGTTGCAATTCTCTAAAATTGAAAGGAGGAATATTAATGCACATAATTGAAAGCATATAATTGGAATCAGATAAAAATCAAATTCAACAGTTGAGCGACTGTGCTAGAACCATGGAATTTAGGAGTGCCTAACACCTTCTCCCGGGTTAACAGAATTCCTTATCCGAATTTTTAGTTCGCAGACTGTAACAGAGTCAAACTTTCCTCGGTTCGGGATTAAATCGGTGACTTGGGACACCATTATATTCTCAAGTGGCGACTCTGAAAAATTAAATAACTAATCCCGTTCCGACTGTCCTTAAATTGGAAAAACTCCTCTACGCCCTCGCGGGTAAGTAGCATATAGCAATTTATATGAAAAAGGGAGGTGTGACACCAACCATTACGGATATCTATCTAAGTCTTCCATATAGTTCCTCCAACTGCTGTGTACATGGCTCTTGATGTGGATGTAGGATGTGATTTCTCTACAAATCTGTTCTGCTGAAGTGCGTCCATTGTTGAACCTGATAGCATTCCTATCTCTCCATATACTATACAGCAGCATGCCAAATACAACTGAGATGATGTTGCCTATTCCTTTCTTCTTCCTTGCCTGGTAGGTCAGCCATTTTAACTCCTCCTCCCAATGTTGGATTTGTCTTTGAACTCCCATCCAATTGAGCAGTCTTTTCCAGATAGCATTTGTGTATGAACATTCAAAGAAGAGATGCTCCAATAGTTCTTCTGCTTGGACACAATACACATTGTGTTAACTAAGATACCTATTCTCTGCAATCTATCCACAGTTGGTATTCTCCTATGGATGGTCAGCCACATGTTAAACTTGTGTATTGGATGAATATGAGGGTGCAAGATCAAGCTTTTCCAATAAACCTTCTGTCCTTGGGGCATTTGCAGAGTATAGAGCTTCTTGACACTGAATTTACCATTTGTGCCTTGCAAGGATTCCAGCCTTTCTTGAACATTACCTTGCAGAGCTGGTATGCCCAGTATGAACTGTCTTTGATTAATAATTTTCCTTACAACCCAAGCTGCATTCTTAGGTATAGTAATAATGTCAATACTCCTATTCTTTATGTAATAAGTATGGACCCATCTAATCCACAAACAATCTTTCTTCTTTGTGAGAACCCATAAATGTTTCATTATTGTAGCCTTGTTCCAGTGGCATAGGTTGATCACATTAATTCCTCCCATTGTTTGTGGTAAGCATACTCTATCCCATGCTACTAAAGCTCGCCTGGAGATGTCAGCCTGCCCAATCCATAGATATGATCTACAAATAGCCTCTATCATTTTGCTAACTTTCTTTGGTAGTAAAAATACCTGGGCCCAATATGACTGCATCCCAAAAATGACTGCCTTGATGAGTTGCAATCTACCAGTATATGATAAGAGCTTTGAAGTCCAACAACTTATTCTTGCAGTGATCTTTTCAACTAATGGCCAACACTGATGAAAAGATAACCTTTTAGGAGCTAAGGGAACTCCTAAATATTTGAAGGGCAAAGTACCTTCAGTGTAGCCCAATTCCTACAATATAAGACTCTTGATCCTTTCATTTGTGCCTGCAATATAAACTGAGCTTTTCTCCGGATTTGCTTGTAAACCTAATGCATTTGAGAACTTCATTAAAGCATGCTGCATTAACTTCACTGATTTAGATCAGCTCTGCAAAACATCAACAAGTCATCAGCAAAACATACATGCATTACTCCTAGCTTTTTGCATCTTGGATGAAAATATAAGTCTTTGTTTCCTGCTAGTCTATTGAATTCTCTTTGCAAGTACTCCATAGCTATCACAAATAGGTAGGGTGACATAGGATCACCCTGCCTTATCCCTCTTTTGCCTTCAAATGGCTTTGTAAGACCACCATTTAAAGTTAGAGAGTAGGAAACAGTTGAGATACATTCCATAATCCAGCACACAAACTTTTGTGGAAATCCCAGTACTATCAGCATCTTTTTCAAATATTACCAATCCAAAGTATCATAATCTTTACTCAGATCTACCTTGAGGACACATCTTGCAGATATTCCTTTCCTAGTATAGCCTTTGAAAAGCTCATGAGTGAACAAAATATTATCAGTAATATTCCTTCCCTCAATGAAGGCTGATTGAGAATCACCTATTAAATAATTCATGACTGCTGTAAGCATCTCTATTATGATTTTAGTGATTATTTTGTGGATGGTAGTGCAACATGCTATTGGACTAAAATCCTTTACCTGAGTAGGATTAAGAACTTTAGGTATTAGAGATATAGCAGTACTGTTTATGGCTTTTGGCATCTTTCCTGTCTCAAAAATATCCAGAACATCTGCAATCACATCTGCTTTGATCACCTCTCATTGACTTGTATAGAACTCCACTGGAAAACTATCTAGTCTTGGCACTTTATCTGTTGGCATGCTCTTGATAGCCTCCAATATCTCTTCCTCTTTTATTGGCTTAATCAGCTCCAGTTGTTGTGTTCTTGTTAAACAGGGTCCTTCTTTGATTATCTCAGTATCAGGGCTTGGTAGCATCTGTGAGGATGATCCTCCACCTGTTTTGGATCTGTTAACTTGATTCCTGCATCATTATGAGTAGAGACAATAACATTATTGTTAGTACGTATTTTCCATTGAGCATGGAAATATTTGGTGTTGGCATCTCCATGTTGAATCCAAGTAGCCCTAGACTTTTGCCTCATCACCTGTTCCTCAATATTGCTCCATTTTTCCATTTCTAGCAATGCCTCCTTCTTTTCATCAATGTATTCCTGACTTAAAGGCTGGATTGACATTTAATGTTGCATCAGTTCCACCCTTTGCTTTGCTTGGCTCAATTTTTGCTGGTACGTAGCCATATAACTATTCAGTTCCTTAATATCCACTTTCAGCCTCCTAATCTTGTACCATGTCCTTGACTTTCCTGGTACACCTTCATATTGCCCCCATACTTCTTTCACTATCCTTTTGAATTCAGGGTGGTGAAGGACAGTATGATATAGTTTGAATGGTCTAGGATGTAGTTGATGCTGAATAATGTCAGTTTAGCAATTCATCAATATGGGGGAATGATCAGATACCCCAGGATTTAAAAATTCTGCCTCAATATATCCATTATTCATCACCCAGCTGACATTTCCAAAAGCCCAATCTATTTTACTATACACCCTTACATTCTCTTCCCTTTTATTACACCAAGTATAAAACCAACATGTACTCTTCACTGTTGTTAGTTGCATGTTGTCCAAGAAGTCTTTGAATCCTTGAACCTCTGCCTGGGTTATGGGAACTCCTATTATATCATATGCATTCAATACATTGTTGAAATCACCATTGATTAGCCACTCATCAGTGATGTTAGCACCTATACCAGCAAGCTGCACCCATAATTGTTATTTAGCATTCCATTCATTATAAGCATAGATCACAGTGAAGTACCATTTCTTCTGCCTAACAGTGTCCATCACTTCCCAATGAATAAATTGTGCTTCAACCTTTAAGACCTAAAGTTGAACATGAGGCCTCCAAATTAACCATATTCTACCATTATAAGCATACTCATAGTTGAACCTTATCTTCCAATCCTTCACTGTTTTCATAGAAATTCTTTTTGCCTTGTTTTCTTTCACTCTAGTTTCAACTAGTCCCATTATCTCCACCTTATACTTCTTTAGAAAGAGTGCCATCTCCTTCTGTTTAAAGGTCTTATTCAGCCCCTTTATGTTCCAAGTGCTGACAATCATTGAGGTATAGGGTGGTTTTGTCCACCCTGCCCAGTATCAGTTGCATTACCACCTTGAGTCAAGACATCAAATCTATTTATGTTATTGATTTGGCTAGTAAAACAGCTTGGCTCATCCCTTAGAGACACTAGGACACTTTTGTCATGCTTTCTCCCACTTCTCATAACTGATAGTGGTGGAAACTTATTGCTATCAAGTTGCCTGTCTTCACTTTTCTCTTCAACTACAGTGTCCTCTTTCATGTTTGCATCCTCTGCTTCTCCA
The DNA here is from genome assembly GCA_026770625.1 of Nicotiana glauca. Lineage (NCBI taxonomy): Eukaryota > Viridiplantae > Streptophyta > Magnoliopsida > Solanales > Solanaceae > Nicotiana > Nicotiana glauca. Next base: position 22,719 of record MU784015.1, on the reverse strand, counting down.
CTTTTTGGTATTGGTATCTCCTTTGCTATCCACTTTGTAACCATTCTTCTTCTTCTTCAATCTCTTTTCCTTTTTTGTTCTGTTCGGCATATTCTCCAGCTTCTCCTTCTTCCTTCTTCTTCCTACATTCATCAGTAGTATGTCCAACCTTTATGCAATCCATACAGAACTTTGGCTTCCATTCATATTCTATACTTTTATGGATTACACCTACTGGAGTACGAAGTAGAATGTCATTTGGCAAATGATGAGAGATATCTGCCTCTACAAGGACCCTTGCATATGAAATACGATCCATCTCAGCAGTGTAGAGATCTGTATACATAGGCTTGCCTATACCACTTGCCATTTTGCTTAAGGCTTCAGTTGACCAGAATCCCACAGGTAGATTTGGAAATCTTACCCAAATTGGAATAACATTCAAGCACTCTGGGTTAAACACAAAATCAAGCGACCAATTTTTTAATATAAATGGCTTATTATGAAAAAAATATGGCCCTGATTGCATGATTTTGTCTCTATCATCAATTGAATCGAATCTAAAAATGTAATAACCCTTAACACGGTATAGTATCATAGAAGTATCAGCAAAATCCCACACATTATCAACATAGTTCTCCATAGATTCAAAGTATGGATTCTCACCCAAAACGTACCCAATAATTGCAGTAGCCTAGTAATTCTGATTTTCCTTGATGTCTTCCTCTTGAATTGTTACTACAATTTGTTCCCCTTGCAGATCTGGTGGAATGCAGTTGAGAGCTTTCCCCATTTGGCCTCTACGAGTTCTTCTATCTGGTCTCTTCTCACTATTGCTATCTCGTAGCACTGGTTCCTGTTCCATTGGTTTCTGCACCATTGGTACAGATTCCTGGACTTTGACTGGAGCTTTTGCTGTACTGTTTGCTATATCAGAGAATTGGAGCTAGCGTGGAACTTCTTCACCTGTTCTCCTCATCGTTCGTTTCATAGCAAGATGTTGTTATCCATTAGCTTCATCCTCATCTGGTTCCTCCTCTATGGTCTAGAATCGAAGTGGAAGAAAGCTTCCAAAGGTTAATGGATTTTCATGCGCTGGTACAGTAGAGCTTGGTGTTACTAAGCTCGCCGATGGTGTTATGGCGGTGGTGGCCGGAATTTTCATACTTCGGTGCACTTTAGCAAGCTCTGCTTAAAGTACGCCGAGAGAGAATATTCCGTCCCTCATTTTTTGTCATATAGATATCTTGCTCATCCAAGATCGTATTCTAACTATTTAAGAAATTTTCCAACCCATAACACAAGTTTCCTAAAATCTGACCCCAGGCCCACGTGCCCGGAGTCCAAAATTTTTCAAAAGAAATTGTTCTCTACAACCTAAGGATCAATAATATATGATTTCTAATTAATTTTATAATATCTTTCGTGGTTAAATCTAACTTTGAGCAAAACCCTAGGTCTTACTCTAATCTCTTAATTTTACCCAATTTTTAGTGTTTAGTCTACCTAATATGCAAGTATTGAACTAAGGATGGGTGGAATAAACTTACCTCACAATGCTAAGTGGAAGTCTTCTCTCCAAAGCTCCCAAAATCGCCAATGAAAAAGTGTTTATGTGATAAATATGGTCTTGAACTCGTATTAAATGAACCTCACTGCCCAGCGATTTCCGAATCTGCGGTCCCACATCTACGAAGATTTAGTTGCATCTGCGAAAAAGGGGAGGGAAGGATAGAACGCATCTACGGTCTGGGAGCCGCTTCTGCGGCTTGGGATCCGCATCTGCAGTTCCTGGCTTGGCCTCCTTGGCCACTTATGCAGTTGAAGTGTCGCATCTGCGGTCACGCATTTGCGGTCCAAAAATCGTAGATGCGGTTATGACAGAAGCAACAGCTCTTCAGGCCTTTCCCAAAATTCCAATTTTAATCCGTTAACCATCTGGAATCCACCCGAGGCCCCCGGGACCTCAACCAATCATACCAATCAGTCCCAAAATACATTATGGACTTGCTCAATGTCTCAAATCATATCAAACAATGTTAAAACCACGAATCGACCTCCAATCCAAGCTTTATGAACTTTAAACCTATCAAATCACGTCCGATTGACCTCAAATTTTGCACGTAAGTCACATTCGACATCACGGACCTACTCCAACTTCCGGAATCGAATTCTGACCCTGATATAAAAAATTCCACTTCCTGTCAAACTTCTCAAAAACCTTCAAATTCTATCTTTAGCCAAATGACTCCAAAATAACCTACGGACCTCCGAATTCACTTCCGATTGCACTGCCAACTCCAGAATCACTATACGGAGCTATTTACAGACTCGGCATTTTAAAAGGACATCGATAACACTAAAATGCACTTCAAGTTCTCATAAAATTTTTCTAAAATGCTAACTTCCACGATAGGCGTCAAAACGCTCCCGGGTTATCCAAAACCCAAACCGGGCATACGCCCAAGTCCGAAATCATCATACAAACCCGCTGGAACCTTCAGATCCTGATTCCGAGGTCGTTTAATCAAAAATACCTTCCTAGTTATTTCTTACAACTTAAATCTTTTGAAATGAGAATTCTCTTTCCGAATCAACTCTGAATTTCCCGAAATTCAATTTCGACCATAGGTACAAGTCATAAAGCTTGAAATAAAACTGCTCATGGCCTCAGACTGCTGAACGACGTGCTAGGTCTCAAAAAACCAGTGGGGTCGTTACATTCTCTCCCACTTAAACATACGTTCGTCCTCGAACTTGCTGAGAACTACACTGAAGTAGTCTGAAATCATTTTTTAACACCTCATGCACCTTTCCGTGCTACCACAACTCGGTTAAGCACCTTAGCTCGATCAATTCTGAAGATATTTCCTTTTATTCAAGCAAATAAGCCTTAGAGTGTACTTCTAACATCTAGAATTCTCTGCCAGGCCTATTTCCAACATACGGACATCGTATCGATCACCACACGATACACCCGAATATGACTGCATACCTTTGCTGAATTCACACCTTTCACCGCTTTACTCACAGGACTACAATAACATTCTCTGATCAAATTAGTTGAAATTTCATAAATCTTATGCTTCTGGTGCCCCTCATGACATACATAGATCTTGCCCTAACTCTTGCAATACCGACACGATGGATGAGATGTGTAGAAATTCATAACCACTACTGAACCCATAATTCATTGGGTCTATACTCCTAAGAGGAACCATCACCTCATCCTTAACCAAATAATGGCCTTTGCTTCTTAATATACTCCATATAGTGCCTGCTTGGCTTAGCTGATTTAGAGTAGCTGATAAGCATTAGGTACTGAAAAGCACTTTTAAGTGCTGAAGCTGATTTAAAAAATAAGCAGTTACATGTTTGGATAAAAGTGCTTAAATTAGTAATATGCAGCTAAAGAACTGCGTATACGAAGAGTTTTGTTTTAAAAAGAAGTATTTTAGGGATAGAATAGTAAATATTTTGATCAAACATAAATTGCTTATAAGCTGAAATTTGATAAGTTGGAGGAGATCAACTTATGACTTTTGGCTTATTTTTGGCTTATAACTACTTAACTTATAAGCATTTTTAATTTTACCAAACACGTGGAAAAGCCAAAAGGTTCTTATAAGCCAGTCTGACTATCTTATAAGCTTATCCAAACACCATCATAGTCAGATTCCACTGATCCTAAATCCAATGATCTCGTCTCACCCAGTACGAACTGCTCAGGCAATAAGCCACCCCGGACATAATCAAAAGTCTCATATGATGCCACAATGTGCCAAAAGGATACCAATTCGAGTGCGATATAAAAGGAAAACATTCTCTGGAAGGAACTACCTAACTAACGCACTAATACGGACCTTTCTTAGAAAATAGGAAGCAAGGCATACAAAAATAGCATATACAAAGCTATACTCAACATCACATTGTTGCGGCGCGCAACCCGATCCAAATAACATACACATGGTGGCGCGCCACCCAATCCACACATAACATACCTATGGCGGCGTGCCACACGATCCACACATAATATACCCATGGTGGCATGCCACCCGATCCACACATAACATACCCATGGCGGCGTGCCACCCGATCCACACATAACACTCACCTAAGGAGATGCACATCGAGCTAAATTGCTCATTACAATAAAATACCAAATTTCGGTCACTAGCACGCTAAGTGCATAATACCATCTCTGAGGGGACATATAGCGCTATAAGATAAAAAAACTCAAGCACAACTCAGGTGTGATATACAACCTAAATTTCAAGAGCCATTTTGCTCATATAACATCATTTCTACATGGGTCCTCAACACATAAGCAATTCCTCAGCCGTATCACAACTCACACGGCATAATGTATCACTAATGAAATATCTGACAATGAAATAACACCCTGACTACTCCTCCATAAGGAGCGCATTACTAAAATGATCACGTTTGCCTGATATAGAGCCCGTATTCACATTTGAATCCATCCACCGACTTGCACCAAACTAGGCTAGTTACCTTTCAAAGGTCCATGATAACTCTCTTTTCTTTCATAACGCATAAGAACAACCATCATATTTGGTTTAAGTCTTTAATCAATCAAGTGACTACCTGCCACACTTATACAATCTTCCTATAGGGCATACCCCCACAACCTACCATAACAAATAACTGGGTCGTACCTCCAACCACCGGCTTACTAACGCTGAAAAGCTATCAAGAATCATTAACCAAGATGAAAATCCTTTTTTTACAAAACACCGATCTCAGGTGACGCTGAAGACAATACCAACTTACCTTAAACATCGAAACTCCTTTCCTACTCATCCGAGCTCGTGACATCCTTGTCCACACCGAGTTATTACCTTGATCTTTACTTTAAATTCCATACCACTCATTGCACTTAACGTGCCAACATGCGATATAACACGATTTTTATCATAGATTCGAAACCACTATTAGGCTAACACTTCATCATATAAAAGCCTTTCACTTATCTTGCTTCAGGAGGACCATATCAACACACAGGGGAATTCTCATAACCGTGGAAATATGAAAATCTCTAAGTAGTGGTCTAAGCCACCATACCCCTTCCGGGGGCCACCACTATATAATAGGTCACAACAGTAGAATACTTTATGAATAACACCAACTACGGTATCCGACAAGCCTCGCAACCGTCACAATTTACTTGCATAACGATCACGCTGAAAGAACTGATCACTACCAGCAGCATGCCAATTCGACTATGGCTAACCAATCCCTCTTCTTCCAATTTGTCCTTGATTGCCATAGAAACAATGATAACTCCATGTAACACTTAACACACTCCATCTGCGCTCATCCCGAATGACACTAAATCACGAGACCGTGCTGTCTTAAATCCCATAAACCATTTCGTACCTCCCAAGTGCTACATCGCAAGACAAAACATCATAGAACATTCTGTGCCTCTTTTCATAGGCTGCTACCAAGCTTGGTTCTTAATCGTACCTATAGGCTAGAAATCATTAGGCATCATGCTTTATCATTTGAATTCACTAGGATCGTTGTTGAGAGCCACCCGCTCTGACTTGGCCCCGAATATAATCAACTTCATTAGTCTTCTACTACATGAATACCCTCTTGGTGAAGCACCTGGCAGAATCACTTCCCTTGGACCCATAGGAAACACAAATCCTGAATCCTTCCCCAAGTCTAAACATGGGCCAATAAGGCCAACGATAGCACACCTTTAATAATTCCTTTGCTCAAATTACCACTTATGGTCTTTTCCCATAGCTTCAATAGCCCATCAATATGCTAATAACCAGAAACCTTGCAAGTAGTTAATAATCCAACCCAATCATAGACGGTAGGACTCTCCTACTTGGTTTGAAGCCAATACTACACAACTCTGAAATTCACCAGGATTCTTTATCTCTTATAGACGTAACCTTGCGCAATCAACCGCCAAATTTCTCAATATCTTATTGTAAAAACTCCCTTTTTATACTCTGAATCATCAACAATATTCACATGACCGATCCCTTCGCTGTATAACCAATAGAATTCTTCGCAAAAGCATCGCCAACCACGCGACCGCTAACCTGCTCACAGGAATAACCCACCTGTAGAAATCACTCCCGTACATCTTCCAGCGCTGCTACACAGGGTACTATCACTACGACATCAATAACCCACCCTGAGTCTGAGCTCACTCTCCAGCTGCACAAGTATATTCACCCCTCGTGGACATCAATTAAATGTGTTGCAACATTCTTCCAATTCAAAGTTATATTGCATCCTTCTTCATTTAAGTAGCTCCTTCCCGTTATACCAAATCTCCTGCCACATAATAGCCCATACTTCAAATTAATTCGTAGGCCCAAATCACCAATCACTAAGCTTTCCCCAAATCACTCCAAACTCTTATTAAGGTGCATAATCATCCTACAACAATACCCATATGCAACTTCGCCACTCTCCCACTTTGGCAAAACTTATCACTTTAATCGACTACTCGACCATTGGCCTTTAATACTCGGCCTTCTAGGAATTTTAGCCACCTCCTGACACTTCCCACGTCTTTCCTCATCCCTTGTTGCTCAGCTACTGCTTAAATAAAATCTATCTTCTTGGCACTTGAACCCATAATTGCTTCTAACTTTACGCCTCGCGGAAGATCATCTTTCTCCTACCGTCGATATTAGAAACACTGATTCAACCCTGAACTGCCTCACCCCGCGATATCTGACAGCCGCATTTTGATACTATTTCACCATAGCTTGCCCCAAAGGCGAATTGTAGAAGACCATAACACTGCGAACTTAACACATACAATTGAGGACAGAGATACCACATCGCAGATAAAGATTACACCTCACTTGAAAACACCCAGCCTTGCTACTTCATTAACCCAAATCTGAACATTCATATGCCAATTGCTTTTCTCTTGCCGAGGATAATTACCAAATCTCTAGATTATGTACTGAGTAAACCTCCCTTTAAGTCATTCAATATCACGACACGTAGGCAAACATTCTACCATCATATCACTACTGCGGAACAATCGTTCATAAGCATCATAGTAACTTGTGCCTAGCCTCAGAGCTCTCAAAAGTACCGCTACTGTTCTGAAATAATAAAATATCCTTCCACAAGCTATGATAATAATCCAACCAGCTATACTGGAAGAAACATCTCGTATCACATCTGTAGTACCATTACGGTTCTTCAATTCTCGATTTATAACAAGTGGTTCACGTCGCAAAAGATTGAGTAGGAATGATTTAAAGACATACGCCTCCAAGGATCAAATCGAAAGATAAGTAATCAAGAAGGGAAGCACTACTAACAATCCTGCAGTCTCCCGAAGGTAAGTACAGATGTCTCTGTACCGATCCGTGAGACTCGACTAGACTTGCTCATGATTTGTGAGATCCTAGGAACCTAGTGCTCTGATACCATGTTGTCACGATCCAAAATCCATGAAGGGTCGTGGTAGCGCTGGACACTGGTATCAGGCAAGCCAACTAAATTACTTGATGAAGCTCTCATTTTAACAATCTTGAAAACTAAGTTTTTCCTTAAATTTTATAAATGAAAATATAACCGCTTCAATTCAAACCAAATGATACACAATTAATACAAAATATTTCAAAATCATCTCAGAACCGGTTGTCACAAGTGCATGAACATTTACTAAAAAGGGAATAAAATACAACAATTGTCTGGAACACAATTTTGGATAGAAAATAAATACAGATAACTGAAAGAGACTCTGCTGGCTGCGGGTCGCCTCGAGAAGTGCAACTCACCTAAGCATCCGTATCAACCATGCTGTTACGCTTAGTAGGCTACTAGAGTTACATATACATGTGTAACAAAAATGCACAAAAGTGTAGTATGAGCACAAAATTAACGTGTACTCAATGAGTATCCCGCCTAATCTCGAAGAAGTAGAGAGGAGATGGTTGACTTCGACACTTACTAGTGGTCCAATAATGGTGTCAATAATACATTAAATCGTGAATTTCTATAAACATGATTTTAATCCAATAGAAGAAAACAAGTAAATAATTATTTCTTTTATAGGAAATTTCTAAAATTCCTTTTCATTATTATCCAAATATTCTCAAGTCATGAAGAGGCAATAACAACTTTAATAAGTTTAGGGCAGCAATACAAGCATGCACAAATCATGCCAAGGCGTATGACCCGCTCCAACATAAAATAAATTGTGCATTGCCGAGGGTCGAACGGTGCGAACCATAGACGCATCGATTTAATCTGCCGAGGCATTCGGCCCGTTCCAAAAATAAACACACAGACAGTCAATCAAGAAGTCCACACGAAGTAATTATCCAATAAAAACAAATCCTCTTTTAACCATTTAAGAAAAATAAAGTTTTATCTGTTTAGAAATTCATTTACTAATTTGATGTGATTTAAGCAGTTCAAGCTATTAATAGGTTCACAGATAATCCAAGTATAGCATGCTTTTGGGTCCTAACTACCCGGACAATAACATAATAGTAGCTACGCACGGACTCTCGTCACCTCGTGCGTACGTAGCCCCCCACAATTAGGAGCACATAACTAGTTATTTTACCTATGGGGACAATTCCCTCTTACAAGGTTAGAAAGGTGACTCACTTCGCTCCAAAGTATACTTCCAATGCTAATACGAGCCCAAATCCTCAATTCGAAGCCGAACTATCCCAAACTAGTTAAATGAAGGAGGAACTAGTCAATATAGACTCACAAGATCGTATTCTAACTATTTAAAAAAAAATTTCAACCCATAACACAAGTTTCCTAAAATCCGACCCCGGGCCCACGTGCCCGGATTCCAAAATTTTTCAAAGGAAGTTGTTCTCTGCAACCTAAGGATCCATAATATATGATTTCTAATTAATTCCATAACAATTTTCGTGGTTAAATCTAACTTTTAGCAAAACCCTAGGTCTTACTCTAATACCTTAATTTTACCCAATTTCTAATGTTTAATCTACCTAATATACAAGTATTAAACTAAGGATGGGTGGAATAAACTTACCTCACAATGCTAAGTGGAAGTCTTCCCTCCAAAGCTCCCAAAATCGCCAATGGAAAAGTGTTTATATGATAAATTGGTCTTGAACTCGTATTAAATGAATCTCACTGCCCAGCGATTTCCACATCTGCGAGGATTTAGCCGCATCTGCGAAAAGGGGAGGGAAGGCTGCACCGCATCTGCGATCTGGGAGCCGCATCTGTGGTTCCTGGCTTGGCCTCCTTGGTCACTTTTACGGTTGAAGTGCCGCATCCGCGGTCACGCATTTGCAATCCAAAAATCACAGACGCGGTTATAACAGAAGCAGCAGCTCTTCAGGCCTTTCCCAAAATTTTAATTTCGATCTGTTAACCACCCGGAAACGTCTTACAGTTTAATAATCTTGAGCATATAAGCTTGTATTTCCAAGATGTTTTCTCATAGAAGTGTAAGGTCATAGAAGGACAGAAACATTATTGTGGCAATGTGATACAAGTTAACTCATTGTACTATTTAAGAAATACAGAACCTATAGATCGATATTATATTACAATAAGGCGTTCGATTTCTGTGTTAGCAAGGTGTTTTAATATTGTTATCCATTTAGCGAACCATGATTACCATTTATCATTGCAAGAACTTATACTTTTTTTTAATCTTTATTTTATAATTAAACATATTTTTTAATAGTCTCATGTAACTTCTTAATATAATTTTTTTCCTTATTTATATGGGATACACGCGCAACGTGCGTGTCTAGAAATTAGTATATATAAAATAAGTGAAAAATGTGTATAGAACTACTTCATTTTAAAATGCTAATCAGGATCAACAATTGATTACAAAGCTAATGAGAACTACTTCATCTAGAAAAAACTAATCAAACTTTGAAAAAAATTGAGTATAAATTTATACAAGAGCAAAAGAACTTTGAGAAAAAAGCGAAAAAGGAACCTACAATCAGAAGCGTCGAACCAGAGCTTGTGATGAAGGTTGATGCATTTTTCTTTGTAGTTTGCCAATCGACCATTTCCCCTACGCGATAGAAGACCAAGAGAAAGAATAAAAATTAGAGCTAAGAACAAATTCTTGTTTTGACTTTTAACTATTTAAAATTTAATACATGCTGTTTTCTAGGCTTGCGTCCCAAAAGAATATGCCAAGACAATGGGGTCTAGGCTTGCGTCCCAAAAGAATATGCCAAGACAATGGGGCGTATGTCCTGTGATACTTTGGCTCCTCCTCTTCCCCAGACCCAGATCATCCCGGTGCATTTTTACTATGCTCTGGCCCGGAATCGCCCAAAAAGCACCCTTTAAAACACAAGTAGTCAATCTTGAAGGAATATACTCATTCTCCATCTCTTTAAACTACCAATCTATCTCGTTAAAAAGCGGCAAAATATCTTAAAACCCACTCCTAAACTATTCGTGGTCTTAATTATCCCCATGAACTTGGCCTTTTGAGAGTCATTACCTCCCTAGACGTTGATGTGGCAAAGAGTGTTAGTGCACTCTCTTTTAAGCGCGTGGAAGTGAAGAAAAATTAAAAAATCAGCATACAAGTAGGCTATTTTTTAATTGCAGATAGTTATATATGTATTTCTTGTCGCTTCATCTTGACATATAATATGGACTTTACTCTAACTTTTAGTCTTTTTAATTTTTTCTATAGATATAATGTCTATTTGTTCCAACTGCATATTTCTTCTTTCTTTTTGTGGGCCAAATTTATAAAAGTTTGGTTGCAACTCCATCATTTTAGCCAAATAGAAAACCATTAGCAAAAATAATGGAGTACTAGTTGTGTATTTTCTGTTACTTATTTTCTTTAGATATATTATCTATTTATTTTAATTGTTTATTTTTATTTTCGAGTCAAATCAGTAAAAAAAAATGGTTACAACTCCATTATTTTTGCCAGATAAAAAGGTATAGCCAAAATATTGAACTTGTAATTGTACACTCTTTTTATTTCTTCTTTGATGTAATGACTATTTATTCAACTATGTATTTGTATTTTTTTGGGTAATATCTGTAAAAAATAATATTTTTAGAGATTCATAATTTAGAGCTATATAAAAACTATAATCAAAATAAAAAATCAAACTATGTATTATTATTATATCTTTTTAGATGCTTTGACTATTTAATTCAACTGTATAAATCTTTTATTTCAGGTCAAATTCAAAACAATAACTATAACTTTATTATTTTTAGCCAAATAAAAAAAATTAGCCTAAATAATGTAGTTATAACCAAGTTTTATCATAAATATTAATAGAAAAAGATTATCTAAAAAAGTAACACTCTTAAAAAGATATAATATATTTTATTTTTTAAAAGATGCTACATGGACAGGTAAATTCATGTGGCAAACGAGTGCATACCACTTTCCTAGGTTGAGATCATCCAAGAGGGTAACAGCTATCGAATAACCAAGTATAGGGAATTAATTAAGACCACGATAGTTTATGGATGTAACCAATAAGACGTGCCAAGTTTATAGGGGTTTTAAGTTATTTTGCCTTTAAAAAAAAATGGAATAACTTGTATCGCTTGATCATCAATTTTGGTTATGTATTAGATTAACATATTTAATGCTCTAAGAAATATTTATTACTCCATTGGAATATATGGGTGGAAGAATTAAGCTTAATCTAAGGAAAAGCGTTAAGAATACTAAAATTTTGAATGATATACTACAATGTTTTAAAAAATTTTAAGCCAGCCAATTATATCATAGTCTATTTAGTTTCCTAATTAGCTTAGGATAGTAGAAATTGGAAGTACCTACTAGGTTTAGGTTTAGGATTACTCCTTGGGATTTAATTCACGAAAGACCCTAGAGACCTCTCCTAAACCATTTTGGTTTGCCATCCGATCCCTTGCAGCTATAAATATACCATTTACGTAGAAGAAGAAATCATCAAATAGTACAAACCTTAATCTTTCTTTCTTTCTTTCAATCATATTTGAACGAACCCAAAGAACGAAGAAAAAAAGAGTAGAGTACTGTGTGTGTGTGAATTAACAATGGACGTGGAAAGTGGAGATAATGAATCAACAGAATATGCATTCAAGGGTAAAGAAGTACCGCCGTGGAAGAAGCAAATAACGTTGAGGTCAATGGTGACTGGCTTGATCCTGAGCGTTGTGTTCAACTTCATTGTTTGCAAACTGAATCTCACGACTGGAGTTATCCCTTCTCTTAACGTGGCCGCTGGGCTTTTGGGGTTCGCCATGATTAGGTCATGGACGGCTGTTATTGAGAAGTTTGGGAAATTGAAGCAGCCTTTTACTAGGCAAGAGAATACCGTCATCCAGACGTGCGTTGTTGCTTCTTCTGGCATTGCTTTTAGCAGCGGGACAGCAAGTTATATGTTGGGAATGAGTCCATTCATAGCAGCTCAGGCTGATGCAGGAAATACCCCAAATAATACTATGAAGCTTGATATTAGTTGGATGCTTCCCTTTCTTCTTGTTGTCAGCTTTGCTGGTCTCTTCTCAATTGTGGCACTAAGAAAGTTGATGATTATCAAGTACAAGTTGACATATCCGAGTGGAACTGCGACTGCATACCTTATCAACTGTTTCCACACTCCTAAAGGAGCAAAGCTGGCCAAGAAACAAGTTGGTTCCTTGTTCAAATCCTTTAGCTTCAGCTTTATATTTGGGGCTGTTCAGTGGATATTTGCACGTGAAGATGGTTGCGGATTTGGTAGCTTGCCTACATTTGGTTTCAAAGCCTATGCCAAGAGGTTCTATTTTGATTTCTCCTCAACATATGTTGGAGTTGGTATGCTCTGCCCCTACATGGTCAATGTTTCGTTGCTAATTGGTGCCATTATATCATGGGCTATTATGTGGCCAATGATGGAAGCGAAGAAAGGCGACTGGTACTCTGACCACTTATCTGCATCAAGTCTTCATGGTATCCAAGGATATAGGGTATTTATCGCAATTGCCATGATGCTTGGAGATGGTCTATTCCATTTTGCTTACATGGTTGTCGTCACAGCCTTAAGTTTCACAAAGAGGAAATCATCAGGAGAGGAAGATTATTCAGGTGAAGAGTCCTCAGAAGACTATGACACGAAGAGACAAAACGAGTACTTCTTGAAAGACCAGATCCCCATCTGGGCAGCCATTGGCGGATACGTTGGTATTGCAGTCATATCTATAATTGTGGTGCCAATTATCTTCCACTCACTCAAATGGTATCACATTCTGGTTGCCTATGTAATTGCTCCAGTTTTGGCCTTCTGCAATTCTTATGGAAGTGGCCTCACTGATTGGTCCTTGGCCTCAAATTACGGGAAAATTGCAATCCTTACATTTAGTTATTGGGTTGGTTTGCAAAACGGTGGAGTGATTGCTGGCCTTGCTTCATGTGGATTGGTGATGAGCATACTCGACACAGCCGCTGGCTTGATGGGAGATTTCAAGACTGGTTACCTAACGCTTACATCGCCGCGTTCCATGTTCTTTAGCCAAGTCATTGGAACTGCCATGGGTTGTGTGATAACACCACTAGTCTTCTGGATTTTCCACAGTGCCTATAAATTGGGTGACCCGGAAGGTTCATACCCTGCACCATATGCATTGATGTATCGTGGAATCGCGCTACTTGGCGTGGAAGGTTTTGGAAGTCTTCCCAAGCATTGCCTCAGGCTCTCTATTTGGTTCTTTGTTGCTGCTATTGTGATCAATATACTGACTCAGCTGCTGAAAAAATTCGAGACCAAGTATAGGATTTATCGGTTCGTCCCAAGTCCAATGTGCATGGCTATACCATTTTACCTTGGAGGGTACTTTGCCATTGACATGTGTATAGGGTCATTGATTCTATTCACTTGGGAAAAGGTGAACAAGCAGCAAGCTAAAGATTTTGAACCTGCAGTGGCTTCTGGTCTCATATGTGGTGAATCCTTGTGGGGAATTCCAGCATCTGTTCTTGCTCTAGCTGGTGTCAGAGCTCCATTTTGCATGAAAGTTCATCACTGATTTTAGTCCCACATTCCTCCTCCTGATCATGTAATCGTTGTACAAATTAAGCTTTTTTATCTCCCTTTGTCTAAGTTTTTAGTCTTTTTTATTTTACATGTTTTAAAGTTGGCTATGTTATTGAAGTAATAGAATTAATACAAGTTGTGTTTCTGTACTTGTCATTTTCGAAATTCTTGACGTATTTTAGATTTCGTTGGTACCAACTACTAATGGATTGTGATTTTAGTTAGTAACGTCAATGTATTGTGTAGTTTCTTTCTTGTTTTAATTAAGATTTCCCTCCAGCAAAAAACTGATCAGTGGTCTGGTTTTTAGACATGTTGATGGCCATCATAGAGTCTGATTCTAGTACTATTATATTGTTGATACACCAGTCAATTGCCTATTATTAAAGCTGGTCTTGCTTCTGCTTCAATATAATACTGCTGTTACACTATACAGGGCAAGCAAATGCCATAATAAGCTGGTCCCTAAGCGCGCTTGTGCTGTTAATAAACGACATTGGCCAAAAGTGTTCTGGCCAGTTCTTATTAATGAAGTGGGGAGTTAGTTTGCTTATTTGTTACATTGGTGCTTTCATTGAGAGTTGAACTCAAGGAAATTTAAGGGGAAGAACATCCACTACTCCTGTACGAAAGTTTTGTTGTTCTACATGCAAATTATCCTATACATGACAAGGGTCTGAAGGTAAATGAAACTAATTAAGAGGTTAATATATACCTGGACCCACGCGTATCCTGGTTCATTCAGTAGTAATGTTTGCACTGTGTACTAATTCTTTTTTTGTCACTGGACTACGAGTTACTAAGGACAGGATACTAAGGTGTTTGAGGCAAGCTGATGGGTTGTTGTTGTGGATATTTGCTACTGGAAAGTTTGCCTTGATAGATAACTCTATTAATGTCTTCTAATGGCCATATAGAACAAGATTTAGATTGTTCACAGCAGGTACACTGGATCCTATATTTTCCTCATGTCACAAAGAACGCCTTAGTATTGAGATGATTGGTTGGGAGCTCCCGAGTCTCACTATTCATGACTCGAACCTTGAGGACAAGGTTCTTTTTTAGGACGGAGGAATTGTTATGAATGACATTGGCCAAAAGACTAAGGGCGTGTTTAAAATATTATTGAACTTTGTGCGGAACCGGGGCAAGGAATCCATGTGCAACATGAGCAATTAAAAAGGGAATCAAGTGCTGCAGAAGAGTTATGCGAATTATGTTGAAGCTTCGGCTTATTATGTAGTTCTCACCTTCTCTTCTTGAGTCTGTATCCTCTCATCTCCATTATCTAAGTATGAGCTTCTCATCACCATTCTTATCTTTATCTTTAGTTACTTGTTATTTCAGTACTTTCTATTTGTAATTCAGTAGTTTGAGTGTTGCAATTACTATATATCCCAAAGCTGCAACCGTGTTCTAGTTCTTATTAATATAACGGGGATTTTATTTATTTGTTACATATGCAAATTCCACTTTCCATTATGTATGAACTCCTGAAAGTACATGATCACGCCCAACTATGCCTTATAAAAAGGACAAAGCGGTTGCTGCAAATATATTCCAGTTAACAAGTTCGGAGTCGAATCCCACAAGGAATTAACCTATCAATCACAGCTATTGGACACAGAAATTCACGTATTCAATCTTCAGAGATATTTGAGTAACAACTTGGATGTTTATTAACTAAATATTATGTAATAAAAATGCAGTAATTAAAGAACTAGCTATAAACGGTTTGTAAGCAAGTATGAGAATGGTCTAAGGTTCTGATTTCCCCTCTTGTCGGAATCCTTTTCGCTATGTTTGCTATAAATTTACCTAAGTCTTCGCTAACGATCGTAAGCACTCTGACTGTCGTTCTCTCTCCCGAGTAATTACAACAATATACTAGACATATTCTCCCGAATTACGCTAGCTGGCCTTAGTTACAACTCACTTAGATCGCACCCAAGGTTTCGTTATCCCTAATCACACCTTTAAACCCTTCGTATTCATCCCTTATATACGTTAGGAGTGGTCTTGTTCAACAACTACCTAAATATACACTCTCTCCCGAGTAATGTATACTAAATAGGCACATCTAATTGATGGCCCTTCAATCAACAACAATCACAATATAGTTGAACAAACAAAGAAAACATTATGGCAAATCTATATTAACATAGCAAGAAATTCATCCTCCAAGAGGTTCCATCAAAATCCTAGATTAGGAGTTTAGCTACGCATAATCGTTTTCAAAATCATAACGATAAACTTCATCATCAATGATAAAACAAGAAGAAGAAAGGTAAAAACTCTATGCCGAATCTTCCGCCTTGCTTCTTGCCTGATCTTGCCTTCAAATTCCTTTCAAAAACCTCGATATCCTCCTTTTTGGGCGAGCTGGGCTTCTTATAGGTCAAGGAGAGTCGTCCTGGAAATTACACAATTGGCCCTGTCTTTTTGGCTCCGAACAACCCGTCCGCAGCCGCAGATTGGACCGCGAATTGACCTCAGATTTGACATAACTTCTGACCATGGCCGTGGACCTAACCGTAGATTTGGTCGTTGTTTTTTCTTCTCCTTTTCAATCGTGTTATCCTCCGATTGGCCTTCCATGCTCCATATTGACTCCAAAATACTTTTTTAGCTTCCTCCTAGCTCGGATTGGTTCCTGCAAAGCATAAAACTCTTAATTAGAGCCTTTTGTTATCTTTTACAATCAAACATTGATAAAGTGCGGCCAAATTAGAGTGTAAATATTAGCTAAATTGCATGATTATAGTCTACTATCAACACCCCACACTTAAGACTTTGCTCGTCCTCGAGCAATCAACCACACTCTACAACGGCCTAACTTCACTGAGCGACTGCACTAACTCGTCACACCAAGAACATTTCACAAGAATTGAGCCCAGTAGTGTAACATATTCGCCTCAAGAGCTGACTCTCCCATGCCATGCAATATTCCTAACTGTACTCACTTACTCCAATGCAGAGGTTAAGACTCCCCTTTCCTTCATGAATCAAGTACCCTTTCATAACAAACGAGAGTGGTTCCACACAAAATAATAGTTAAGAACAATTAGGAACTCAAGGTAGAAAGAATTCACTCACTTTCAGAAAGAACTTCATATGCCACAAAAAATGCACCATAGGCTTGCCCGTAGTGTACTACTCCACCAATCGAGCTCATTCAGTCTAGGATCAATTATGACTTCATTTGGTTGCAATGTAGGCTGCGGGACGGGTATGATACATTTAGGTATAAGAGTGATTACACCTCCCAAAGCACTTTAATACATCTACTTTAACATTTAAAACCCTACACTTATGTCAAACCAAACCCCACCTTCACATCACTATATATTAACCACATTCTTTTTAAGCACAATTACATCAAGAGCCACCACTTATCAATGAGTATTTTTTTTCACAACAATACAACTATAATTTTCCTGTTCTTTTTTTTTTAATTCAAGTGGCTCTTACTCTTTTTTCAAAACAGTTCACATTTCTCCTTATTTCATTAGTTCCACTCAAAAGCCAAACCAACCACCCCACACTTTAACTTTTACAAAGTTCATAACAATTCAAATGCTCATGATAGGTAAAAGGTTCGAATAGATGATTAATTCAAAAAAATGGGTAAAGCTTGTAATGTGGTGCCAAAGAAACATGATTACAGGCTCAAAGGGGTTAACTACTACGATACATAACAATTAGGCGGGTTAAATATATATATCTGGCTTAACAAAGAAACGCCTATATCATTTCCAAGACTGAACAAACTACTATTTCGCTTTGCAAACACACGAGGAAAGTTCTAGGCATTCAATGCGGTGCACAGAATACAACAATCTTCACACACACATGGCACATGACTCACTCTAGATTGGATCATCGAAACACTCTAGCCAAAGTACTTAAGCCAAGTTAAGAACATACATTTTAAGGCACTCTAATAAGAATCTACAATTGAGCCTAAGCGTCATACTAAAGTATCTACTGTATTCAAGGCATAATGACGTTAAGGGATCTCCTTCCATATTAGCCCTTAGCCCACAAGTACCTAATTAAAAATAAAAAAATGCTAACTAACTAACCCGGTTCAAATGAAAACCCTTGGAAAAGAACCGCTGTCAAAAGAAAACCCAAGGAGTAATTGATACACTACCTACAAAATAATTTTTTTTTTATATATCGACTTAGATCCTCAAGAAACCCTTCGAGTGATATCTGTCGGCGGGACAAGTCGAAAATTTGAAATTTTCACACATTCAGACTACTAACCAAAAACCAAAATTGAACTAACCAAAGACTAAAATCAAATTAACCAAAGACTACAATCAAACTAGAATCAAGCTACGTTCCTGTATATACACAACATACTAACGAAGTAACCCCACCCCATATTTAAAAAATGTCATGTCCTCATGTCATAAAATAGAAAGTAATGCGAGGCAAAGGAACTTCCTTGGAAGATCAGTCTTGATTAGAGACATTGTCGGGGTCTAAATGACATGCCCTCCCCAGCGCACGCAACCAACCCATGATTTTCTTCTCTGATTTAGCATTTTGGGTAGCCAAGGCATTAACTCTAGTCCCCAAGTCTGTGACAGTAGTAGCCCTACCATTTCCTTCTCTAAGAGTGCCGGCCGTGTAACCCGACCAACCCAGATGACCCTTCAGCTTCCGCAACATGCTCATGGGAGGGCGCTCAGCCGCTACTTCATCCTGCTCATCATCTCCCTTCTCGGATGCCTTAGAATCATCACTATCAGTTGAACTGGCTGCCACCGTCTCTTTTCCAATGGTCACTTTAGAAGCCCGGAACATTGTTTCTTTCTTCACTTTGCCATCCACAGTGGGGTTCTCTAACACCCCTACAGCTCGACACAATCTAGTGACCAGAGATGGGAAGAAGAACTCATACCTCCTCATTGTTGAACGGATGAACATCTCAGAGTGAATAACCTTGGCCACATCAAAATCGTTGCCATTCATGAAGCACTAGGTCAGAGCAGCACGCGGTCCATTGACTTTAGTGGTGTTGTGGGGCTGCAACAATCGACTATGGATAATGTACAACCAACACTTGAAAGGTGAGTGAGGCGGAGTGCAACTTCGATCCCGGAACAACCCACACTACCTCCTTATCTAATTTACAGATAGTTTGGAAAAACAATTGCCAAATTATGGGTTCTCGCTTGTACGTATCATAATAATCCACCTCCCAGTAAATGCAGGCAAGCGATACACTCTCCGGATGGATTCAACCGAGGTATTCACCCTCTTTTGTCACATAATGCAAGTGTGATCCTCATGTTCAGAGCAGTTGGCGTAGAATTCCCTAACAAGCAACAAGTTACTGTCCTCCGGTTCCTCGAACAAGATATCGAGCTTGCACCTAGTCAGCTCCCTATACATGCTGGGGCACTCAACCTGGAGGGAACCCTTGTTAAATCTCCTTTCTGGGATCGGCTTTCTAATAGCCTTATCACCGAAATGGTCTTGGGCAACTCTGGAGACAAACCTAGTGCGATCAAACTACAATGAACTGGCTGATGCCCGTGCCCGAGACGAACTGCCGGTAGTGCGTCTCTTTTTTGAAGATCTTATTGTACCTACAAAACAACCACTATTATCAAGAATCAATGGAATAGGTGACCCAAGGGAGGTTACTCAACCTTTACTCGCCCATTATGTCACAATTTATACTAGAAAGTTCACTGGGGCAATTCAACAAACATCTTCTGTGCATATGCCCCCCAACACCTTCTGTGCATATGCCCCCCAATGAACCAAAGGGTCCAATTAAACTCTCATTCCTCACAACTCAACAATGTTTTTCCAACCCAAACAACCTAATTCCTCACATATCAACAAATATACCAACAAATACAACATAGATAAGAGTACCTAGATTTCTACTTTCTTACACCTACAATAGAAGAGACAAAGAATGAAAAGAAAAGAATAAAATAAAAGAAACTAAAAGAAGAGAGTAGAATCATGTACTTACTTGAAAACCTTGTGATGACCGGAGATAGAAGAGTGGGTGAGTAGAGAGGAGGCAGAAGAGAAAGGGATTTGGTGAAGAAAGGGGGAGGGATACGTTAGAAATTGGGGAAGAGGGAGGGTTTTGTTTTGTTTTGTGTTGTTCTTTATGGTTGGGGGGGGGGGGAATAAAATTTAAAAAAAAATTAAAATTTGATACCTAACATTGCTAGGTCCGGGCCGCGAACAGAAGATTTGCAAAATCCGCGGTTGATTCGCAACTGCGGATTAGGCATCCAAGTTTTTTTTTCTTTTTTTTTTTGTGTTTATGCCTACCTCCGGGATACTCACGTCACCCCGACGAATACAACAAATCAATGGGTTACCTCCCAAGAAGCGCTTGATTTAACGTTACGGCACGATGCAGATAGCGTATTTAAAGTACGCTCAACTGTGGAGGCTCGATCAAATGGGTCACTGACACTTACTTTGCTTCCTCCATGGCCACATAATGCTTTAACCAATGCCCATTGACTCTAAATTTGTGAGAGTCATTTCCGCAGAAGTCTCTACGGCACCAGTGGGGTAAATTTCAACCACACAAAAAGGCCTGACCATTATGATTTCAATTTATCCGGAAACAACCTCAGACGTGAGTTGTATAGCAATACCGATCTCCAAGTTTAAAATTCCACTCAATAATATTCCTATCATGTATCATCTCCATCCTGTCCTTGTACAATCTTGTGCTGTCAAAAGCGTGATATCTAAACTCATCAAGCTCGTGCAACTCTATTACTCGACTTGTTCCTGCAGCTTCACTATCAAGATTCAATTGTCTCAACGCCCACCAAGCTCTATACTCCAACTCTACTAGTAAATGACACGCCTTCCCAAACACCAATTTGTATGGCGACATGCCAATTGGGGTTTTTTAAGCTGTTCGATACGCCCAAGGTGTATCATCTAACTTCCTCGCCCAATCTGTTCTAGTTGCATTCACTATTTTAGTTAGCATACTCTTTATTTCTCTATTCGATACTTTCACCTGCCCGCTTATTTGTGGATGATATTGGGTGGCCACAATGTGGCGTACACCATATTTCTCCAACAACTTTACAAAGGCTCGATTACAAAAGTGAGTGCCTTCGTCACTGATTATTACCCTTGGGGTGCCAAATCGGGTGAATATGTTCTTTCTCAAAAAACCAATTACTCCCTTTGCATCATTTGTAGGGAGTGCTGCAGCTTCTACCCATTTGGACACGTAATCCACAGTGACGAGTATGTACTTGTTGCCATATGAGCTAACGAAAGGCCCATGAATTCGATCCCCCATACATCAAACACTTCTACCTCCTGAATTGGGTTCATGGGCATCTTATGTCTGTGGGAAATGTTCCCAGTTTGTTGGCATTCGTCACAACCTTTTATCCGTAAATGTGCATCTTTGAACAGTGTTGGCCAGTAAAACCAGGGCTCCAAAACTTTCGTAGCTGTCCTTACTCCCCCCAAGTGCCCACCATTTGGTGATGCATGACATGGCTGCAAAATAGAAGATTGGTCTATCTCAGGGATATATCTACGGATCATGTTATCAACACACATCCTGAACAGATAAGGCTCATCCCAATAATACATGCGACAATCACAAAAGAAATTTTTCTTTTGAACAGAGGAAAGGTCATAAGGAACAATACCGCTCGCCAGGTAGTTTGCAATGTCAACATACTATGGCGCTTCCTAAAGACTCGTGGCTAGTAGTTGTTCATCTGGAAAGGTTTCCAGAATCTCTTCTACCTCAACCTTCTTTTTAGCTCCTTCCAGCCTAGACAAATGATGAGCTACTTGGTCCTCCGTTCCCTTTCTGACACGAATCTCCAAATTAAATTCTTGCAACAGTAACACCCATCGAATCAGACGTGGTTTTGACTCTTTCTTCTCGATCAAGTACCTGAGAGAAGCATGGTCAGTATAAACAATTACCCTCGAGCCTATCAGGTATGACCTAAACTTATCAAATGTGAATACCACTGCCAGCATCTCCTTCTCGGCCACAATGTAATTTAGCAGGGCTCTGCTCAGCGTCCTACTTGTGTAGTATATTGGATGCATGATTTTATCTTTTTGCTGCCTAAGAACCGCTCCCACAACATAGTCACTCGTATCACACATTAGCTCAAATGGTTGCTCCCAGTCGGGCGCAACTATGATATGTGCTGTTACCAATCTCTTTTTTAATTCCTCAAAATCTACCCTACAGTTATCAGAAAACACAAAAGGGTGATCTTTTTCAAGCAATTTACATAATGGGTTAGCAATTTTAGAAAAATCATTTATAAATCTCCTATAGAAACCAGTGTGCCCAAGAAAACTTCTGATTACTTTGACAGAGGTGGGTGGTGGAAGCTTTTCTATCACATCAACCTTTGTACGATACACCTCAATACCTTTACTTGACACTAGGTGCCCCAAGACTATACCTTCCTGTGCCATCAAATGGCACTTTTCCCAGTTGAGTACCAGATTAGTCTCGATACACCTTTACAAAACTCTTCTCAAGTTCACAAGGCAATCATCGAATGAGTTCCCCACCGCTGAGAAGTTATCCATGAAAACCTCCATTATCTCCTCTACCATATTTGTGAAGATATCCATTATGTACCTTTGGAATGTAGCAGGTGCGTTGCATAGGCCAAACGGTATTTGCAGAAAAACATAGATTCCATAAGGG
>MU784013.1:118030-136423 GCA_026770625.1 Nicotiana glauca | reverse complement strand
TTAACCGTAGTATCTACACTTGTCCCCTCTTGCTGCGCTTTAATTTGTAAATATCTAGCTTTATCTCTAGGGTGTGTAAATATGTGCCTAGTCAAACTACCCGTGCCGCTACGTTCTCCAGTATATTTATGCGCCAGCAATTTTCCACAATTGTTATACTTAGTCTTGTTTTGTTCTCTTACTTGTGTAAAAAATTTCCAAACTAATGATGTTTCTTGGCATTTAGGAGATTGTCTATTAAAAGTAGGTATTTCTACAGGTGGGTCGGGCGGTGCATCAGTTGGGTTATTAACAGGACTAGTAGGTGTATCATCTAAATCCGGTTGGATTTCATCTAAATCCGGTTGGGTTTCAAAAATATTTTCATTAGGATAAAGAGCATTCATAATTTCTTCATCTAATTGTTCACCTGGTGTAATATTATGGCAAAATTCAGTATCAGTAAATTGAAAACAAGGGTTATCACTATCAAGAATAAATGGAGCAGCAGGACGGGTAACGGGTCTAGGTCGGGGAGCCGGGGGAAGGGTAGTTGGTTGACGACTACTTTCACCCATTTTAGCTTTTCCCTTACCACCAAACATTTTTTTCAAAGAAAATGCCATATTAATTACAATTATGCAAACTAAAACACACAAAATATATTCTTAAAACTTAAGAGTTGGAACGAGTTTACCGAATTGCCGAACAACTTCTTGAAAATTGAAAATCGTTGAAGACTTGAAGACTTGAATACTTCAATTCACCAACTTCACAAATTTTCATGAAATTGCAATAACAATATAAGAATTTATATATAAGAAATTAGATATAAATTGAGACAGATTGATGAATTGGTGAGTAAAAATGAAAGAATGAGGGGGTATTTATAGTTGAGAATTGGGAAAAAGTATAATTATATAAAGTTTGGGGTTAAAATAAAGTTTGGGGGCCAAATGGCTATTTTTGCAATTTCCAAACGGTCAAAATTGCAGCCCAACGACTATTTCTTAAATTTTTTACCATTGCCTTTTTTTTTTAAATTTTTTTTTAAATGTTACCGTTGAGGCCCGTTAGGCCCGCTAGGACCGGCCCAGGCCCGCCAGCCCGTCCCGGGCTCGTGGGCTTAAATTTTGTGCCCGGCCCGCCACGGGCTTTTTGCACCATATAGGCCCAGCACGCCAGGCCCGGCCCACCAGGCCCGTTAGGCCCGTTAGGACCGCGGGCCCGGTCCGGGCCCGGTCCAGGACCGGCCCACAATACAGGGTTATCTTAGGAGAGATATTCATGAAACTAAGATTTTGACTCTAGGAGAAGATTCATCAGACTAGGTTTTCTATCTCAGGAGAAAGATTCATCATACTAAGATTTTGACTCTAGGAGAAGATTCATCATACTAGGTCCCTTTTGTTATCTTAGGAGAAAGGTTCGCTAGACTAAGATTTTGACTATAGGAGAAGATTTATCAGACTAGGTCCATTTTTGTTATCTTAGGAGAACGATTCATCAGACTAAGATTTAGATCCCAGGAGAAGATTCATCAGACCAGGTCTTTTGTTATCTTAGGAGAAAGATTCGTCAGACCAAGATTATGATTTGGAGAAAAATCTATCAGACTAGGCCTTTTATCCTAGGAGGAAACATTGTGAAAAGCAATGGCAAAGGTCAATGATTTGAGAAACTTCCCTTTTGTCGGTTCTCCTCTTCTTCCTTTGCTTTTTCTTTCCTTTCTTGTTCCCTTACTGTTGAACCAACTTTCTTGCACTGCTTTGTTCCTATTTCAAACAAAGAAAACTTGTGAGTTAAAAATGTGGTGGTTGGTTTGTGGCCTTGAACTTTGAAGGCGGCCCGATATCCACCATTTGTTGCATTGCATGAACTGGCATCTCCCTAACCCTCATGTCTCATATGAATCCCACAGCATGTCTATTGTCCCCACTTCGTGTATATGATGCTCTTCCTCGATTTAACCACTGATTTCGGCCTTGAGTTTATTTTTCCTTCACTCACCATGATGACTGATTCCCACTCGGCGACCGTGCTAACAACTTTCTTTGTTACCCTTAAAGCAGAAGATATCTCTGATCCGTTCAACAAACATCCTTCATCTGTTGCATTGTTCCTGAATGGATACGTACCACGCCCTTGTATTTCACACGGATCCAAAAGCATGTTGATTGTGGCCAACTCATTGTGCCTGCTGTTTTCTCCTGACTTGATGCTTTGATGTATTCACCAGATCCCGTTTTGTTCAATTGGAAAGCTGGTGGTAGATTTTGAAGTCATTTCTCACTTGTTATAACCGGACAGACTCAAGAGGAGGAAGTAAACAGGATAAGGAACATAGTAGGAGGACAATGAAAGAGATGATTCCTGACAAGATAACTACAAAGTAGAAACCTATCGGATGTGGATACTGACTCTAATGACCTTGACATGCACCTGTGGCCTGTTCCGTTTAGCAAATCCGATTTTTCAGCTCTTGTTGTACCTTTTCACCATGAAACTGGGCTTCAATGCTCCTGCTTGCCCGATCTGATTCAAAATCCTTATTCGACTTGTGGTGCCCGTAGGTTTTCACCATCAAGCCTCTCTCATTTTGGTCTTTTCTCTCAACTCACCATTGCCTTATGGTGCCTGTGAAGGTTTTCACCAAAAAGACTCTCTCATTTTTTTTTCTCTCAGCTTTCGTCGCCTTGGGATACCCGTGAGGGCTCTCATCAACAAGACTCTCTCATTCGTCATTTCCTTCGTTTGGACCGGAGTGTTGCCCCTGATACGATTCACCTCTGCTCGCTTGACTTGGCATCTCTTGAAGACTGATCAGAAGGTCTTTCTTTGGACCGTAACGTTGGCTTCCGGATAGGTTTAGAAAGAAAGGATATCAAAGGCTCAAAACAATTCAAACATGGGTTCAACATTTCAACTTTCGGAATCCGATTTCCCACAACAACCACAACTTCTGCCCCAGTTTCCTTCTTTGGGGATTTTGGACTTTTATTTTGGTGTGACTGAACCTCAGAGAGAGGCTGCCTACGTATCCTTTCGGAATCAAGTCAAACGTAGTTCAGGCGACTACTTTTATTGTTGCAATCTTTCTTCCACTTTTCTTTTCCTTTCTTTTCATTATTTTCTTTTCCTTCTTTTTTCTTTTTTTTTTCTTTTCTTTTCTCTTTTTGCTTTTTCTTTTCTTTTCTCTTCTTTTCTTTTCCTTTTCTCTTTTTGCTTTTTCTTTTCTCTTCTCTTCTTTTCTTTTCTTTCTTTTTCTTCTCTCTTCTTTTCTTTTCTTTCTTTTTCTTCTCTCTTCTTTTCTTTCACTTTCCTTTCACTATTTTTTCTCTTGTTTCCCCACCTACTTCCCCATTCGAGCTTGCGAGTCTTATTATTGATTTCAAAAGAGGGGTATGCAAGAAAATAATCGAGGCTCAATGGGGTAACAAAGGATAAAGTATTTGGATAGCAGAATAAAATGCCTTAGTCATTCCAATCTCCAAAACATACCAAGTACAAACTACGTAGTTAAACAAGCTGAGGAAAACACACATAACACCTTTTGATTGACTCACATATTTGCCTTCTGTATTTGTCAATTACCTAGCACCATGGGACAACAATCTCGGTACCACGCATGGTCCTTGTAGACTTGGGGCGAACTTGCCTTGGCTTCAAACCGATGAGACATGATGCATTTCAATAGTATTTCTTTATGTTCTATCTGCCCCCAGTTTCACTTGATTTGGGCTCGAAGTGATCTCAAAATGCCTTTACTTATTTCCCTTGAATGCCCTTACCTCTTCAATATTGTTTCATTACTAAATTGACTGTTAAAAACCAGGCTGAGAATTATACGTGCATGTCATATCACCAGAACCAGCGTGAAAGAATTGTAACAGGAGAAGGGAACTAAATAAACTAACTAGAAATGGTGGGAAACAGAGAATTGCATTAGACTGACGGTGAAAGGGTTGAAACAACAGAACAAGCAAATTAAACTAGTTACAGCCCTAGACGGCACTAAACAAGCTATTATGACTAAACAAAGCAAAGTGAAAAGATAGAAGGGTTTGAGTCACAAGATAATGTCCGGATTACAACCCTGAAAATGACCCGGACAATAGAAATGACAACAAAATAAACACCACCAAAACTCCACTCTAGCTAACCCAGAGATGGACCGTCTTTCCAACCACATAACTCGACACCTTAGCCACTGGATTGTCCATCAAAATTACTGGTACCTTCATTCAACAAGTTTCCGAGAGGATTCTCATACTCCCCGTCGCCATGGATATTCCCCACAAAATGTGCACCGTCATGTGCAGGTAAAGGATTCTGTGCAATGTTCTGGGTGCCACTATCCTGGACCGCAATTATCCCTTCCTGAATCATTCTTTCTATCTCTCTTTTCATATCCCGGCAACTTTCGACATCGTGCCCCTGGGCATTGGAATGGTATTCGCACCTTTTATAAGGGTCAAAGCTTCTTGCACGCTTGTCCACCTGATTCAGAGGGATTGGTGCAATCAAGTTGTAATGCTTTAGTTTCTCAAACAATTCTGCATATGACTCTCCAATAGGGGTGAAAGTTTCCTCCTTCTGTGCCCTCTTTTGCTTGAAATTTTGGCTGGCTCGCAAACCTGCTCCAAGGGGATTCCTGTAGGCTCTTGGAGGTGGGTAGGTATTTTGTGTTGGGTAGGCACTTTGTGGGGTGGGTGCATGCCATGGCGTGTGGGTAGGGTGTTGGGGGTATGTGTGGGCATGGTGGACAGAGAAGTGGGGACCACAGGGTAGGTAACAGTGCCATGGAGTGTGGGAGTAGGTTTGGGGACGGGGTCGAGGTTGATGGTAATATGGTGATGGGCCCCTGGACCAAGTTCTTGAGTCAACTACCGCCACATCTTCTTTCTTTTTCTTTCCCAGTACCCCTCCGCTCTGGATGGCCTGAGTAGTTGCCTTGATTGCCGAATAGCTCAGGATTTTGTCGGATTTGAGCCCCTCTTCAACCATACTGTCCATTTTCACTACCTCGTTAAAAGATTTTCCCACTGCTGACACCAAATGACCATAGAAAGTAGGCTCCAAAGCTTGTAAGAAGTAATCTACCATCTCACTTTCTTTCATTGGAGGATCGACTCTTGCTGTCTGTTCTCTCCATCGGAAATCGTACTCCCTGAAACTTTACCCTGGCTTCTTCTTAATTTTAGTCAGCGATAGATGGTCCGGGATGATTTATAGATTGTACTGAAAGTGGCATGCAAACGCTTGGTCCAAATCATCTCAGGTATACCATCGAGCATGATCCTGGCGCGTGTACCATTCCAAGGCCGTACCACTGAGACTCTGGCTAAAGTACGCCATCAACAACTCATCCCTTCCTCCAGCTCCTCTCATCTTACTGCAAAATCCCCTAAGATGGGCTACCGGATCACCATGTCCATCATATAGGTCAAATTTTGGTAACTTGAATCCCGCAGGTAACTGGACATCGGGAAACAAGCACAAATCCTTGTAGGCCACACTGACTTGACCACCCAATCCTTCCATGTTCCTGAAGGATTGCTCCATGCTTTTTACTTTTCGAAACATCTCTTCCTGTTCCGGATCCTTAAGCGGCTTGTCAGTTTCCACCGGGAGCTCAAGGTGAGGAGTGTAAGAATATGGTTCAGGAGCTTTAAAGGTAGGCTCAGGAGGGTAGTACTGGCTGTCATGAGTTGGAAACAATGGCTCACTGGAAGATCTTTGCAATGTGGCAGATGGAGGCGCCACAAAGACTGGGGTGATTGGTGGAGGAGGGTTTTGTTTGGGTGGTGGAGCTTGGGGAGGATAGGAGGTGGTGCCATAACTCTGTTGGTAGAAAGGGAAAGGTGCAGATGAATTCGCAGGAGGAAGCTCCTGAGACTGAGCCAAAGGTGGGAGATATGCTGGATTGGCAGGATAAACTGGCGCCGGCTGACCCTTAGACCAGGCCTGATGCATCTCAGCCATCTGATGCCTCAACTTATATATCTCTTCCTTCATTGCTTTGACATCTACCACTTCCACCTCTTTTGACGGATCCATGATACTGGTATATGATTCTTGGCCTACCATGTTCAATTTGTTTGACCGGGTGTTGTAGGAATGGGTTGCCAGGATGCCAACTGCCTTTTGTCCTTGTGTT
Source organism: Nicotiana glauca (assembly GCA_026770625.1). Taxonomy (NCBI): domain Eukaryota; kingdom Viridiplantae; phylum Streptophyta; class Magnoliopsida; order Solanales; family Solanaceae; genus Nicotiana; species Nicotiana glauca. The sequence goes on along the minus strand of MU784013.1, from coordinate 130,284 downwards.
GTAAAAATGAGGTACCACTCTAAAACCACAAACCAACCACCTTTCTGGAATGACATGACAAAATGAAACCATCACGTTAGTGTTAGGGCATTTAACATATTGGTACCCGCACATTTGGGGAGTGAATGCACCCTAGCAGTTAACAGTTCCTATTATGCTTTTAATCAGTCGCATGTGTCATCCCGGCTTTTTCCTTATTTCCAATTGCAAACTTCCTCTTCCTTTGTTTTCTTCTTTTTCTTCTTTTTTTCACTCTTGCCTTTGTCTTCTCTTGTTCCTATTCTCTCCCTTTCTTGTATTTCCACTTTTTCTTTTCTTTTTGCCTTTTCATTTAGTTATGGTCGAATCCTATGGAGATTTCCTACGTATCATGACCCCGCATGAATCAGACCGAGCGTAGTTCTTGCAAATAAGTGAAAAATTAGATGCAAGAAATAACGAAAAATTTTTTTTGGGAATTTTCAGATTTTCATCAATAACAACTGCGATTACAAAACTACTAGACTATTTGTTGTTTTTTTCTTTTTTCTTTTTTTTTTCTTTTTTTTCTTTTTCGGAAAGGAAAGTACAAAACATATTTAAAAAACAAAGTACAGACTCGACTAATCTAGGAGTACATCAAAGCTGCAAATCTTGGGGCCCACGGGGCATCACTCGGCATCGCCATGGGCCCGCGCCAGACTGAGAAGGCTCCAATATCAACTGCGACTATTTAAAGAAAATTGGCCATGTAATGGCTCATTTTGACTTAAAAAGAAAAGTGGCTATTTTTTTTTAAAAAACTAAAATTTTATTTAAGAAAACAAAGGCTCAGTTTTGCAAATACGGCCTTTCAGCACTTTCGAAAAGGAGATTTTAAGGTCGTGCCCGCAAACCGTTTTAAAATGACTCAGGGTGACTGTTCTTGTAAAAACGGCCTTCCGGCGCCCTTTTGGGGACATTCGGCATATTTTCCAACAAGAATGGCTTCACCCGACTTATTGGATAAAAATTAAAATTTTGGTATTTTTGGCTATTTTTGCAAAAGGGGTGGTTGGACCCGATGAGGGTTGCCTACGTATCTCACATCCGGTGAGAATCAAACCTGCGTAGTTCGGGCAAATAAACTAACTATTTTCGAAAACAAGACTCTTTTTGACAAATACACTATCTCAAAAACAAGACTCTTTTTATATTTTCTTCTCAACAAGCTATTTGAAAATAAACTCTTTTGTTTTCTTTTTCTGTCTTTTATTGACCAATAAAACAAACCATTTTTAAGAACAAATTTTCCTTTTTCCCTTTTCTTCTTTTTTGGCATTTTCCTCAAAAATTCGGCAGAGTTTCGACTCTATTTGTTTTTCTAAAACAAGTAATTAACTCTCTACACTAATATTCCTCTCTCTTCTTTTTTATTTTTCAATTTTTCCAAATGTTCAAGCCGGTCAGCATGCGGGTCCGAGACAAATCAATGTACATGCAACATGTAGGATGCATCAGGGTGGTCTTTTCATATCCGGTTACCTGTCCTAGACGGACCCAACCCCTGTGTTGAGTCCCCTAAGTCATATGCACGTGATGCAAATAAGTGCTCCTACTAGGGATCCGGCATGGAGTCAAGTTATTCTAGGTTCAAAACCTGGGTATGTGTTCTAGACTGTGTACCCGAGCGGACAACTCGAGTCGAGGAGGGGGCTACGTACCGGGAACCAAAAGGCCATCCGGCTTAGTAACTTGTCCGGCCTCTTTCTTATTTTAGGTTATTGACACTAACAGAGTAGGGAGTCTCAACCAGTAAGCACATCCCCGGAGGATAGAAGAGAAGGGTTTCGACACAGTTTATATACAGTTCAGATAATATCAAAGCGGTAAATATTTAGCACATTAAGCATGAAACATGTAGGAAAATCAGATATAACCAAATATAACAATTTATCTAAGCTCGAATTCTGAACCCTGAACAAAATGTTCTGGGTTCTTATCCCCAGCAGAGTCGCCAGAGCTGTCACACATCCTTTTTCACTACACCCCCAAGGGCGTAAAGGAGTTTTTCCAATTAAAGGACAATCGGAACGGGATTTAATTATTAAAGTTTCAGAGTTGCCACTTGGGAGATTAATGGTGTCCCAAGTCACCGGTTGAATCCCGAACCGAGGAGATTATGACTCTGTTAAAAGTTCGCGAACCAGAAATCCGAGTAAGGAATTCTGTTAACCCGGGAGAAGGTGTTAGGCATTCCTGGATTCCGTGGTTCTAGCACGGTCGCTCAACTGTTGTATTTGCTTTTATTTGATTTCAAAACATGTTCCAACTTATGCGCCTTTTATTAGTAACCCTCTTTTATTTTTGATTTTAATAAGAATTGCAACATTGTGAAAATGCGTCTCGAACCACGTCGCACCAGTGCACCCGTGGTTGTCAACACATTTCGACTCCGTTGAGATTTGGATTTGGGTCACATTAATGTGCACCCGTATTTAAGAAAGTTTGTTTATTAAAAACGCGCTTAAAGTGACTAACGTGTTATTATTTTGGGGAAGGCCGTGAAATTTGCTAAACAGCCCATCCCGGAGTCTAAGCATTTTGTATAAATATTTATCGAGGGCCCCGCAAATTGTTTGTTTTGTTTAGCGAGGCTCATCTCGTTTTTCTATTTAATAGGTATTTCCTAAAGTAAGCTATGATTTTCTATATTTATTTGTCTCTAAAGAAAATCTAATTAATTGACATGCTTGAAAGGCCTAACAACATGGTGAGTAAGAGACAAAACGTTTTTAGCAATTTATTTAAAACAAGCTGAATTATACGTGCAGAGCAAAGCCAGAACGACTGTTTTAGCTACAGGTTGAAAACAAACGTTTGGGCCTGGCGTCTGAGCCAAATAAATGATAGTCTTAAGGCCAACTTACAGGTCTAGTTAAACGCACTGATTTTAACGTCCACGTCTACTGCTATTATGGAAACATGAATACAAATTCAATATATAACCTGGACAACTAAGAACAGCTCCAATTAATTACACATTTTATCCTTCAAATTATTCATATGTTGAAAACCAAACACGATTATCATAAACAGCCCAAGTCCACGGTCCTAATTACAGTCCACAATCTCATTAACACAATTGAAGTATAGCTTAATGAGTCAACCAATAACAGTAACATGTCACAAAAGCTAATTTTCTAACTGAATAATAGCAGTAAAGGTCCAAACACAAATATGCATTTTCTCATTATATAAACTTCAAAAGTGGTCTTCTACATGTGAACATAACTTCAGCATTACTTGAGCATCGGAATATACCTGGAATTGGAAATAAAGAAGAAGAAACGAGGTCAGTAGCAATAGATGTCACAACAGCAGACCCAAATTAATCTCACAACTCAATATTCAACATCAAATCACTCCAGAATCGAATTTTGAAAACACAACATCCACATTCAGTCGAGTGAACTTGAATAAACCTAATCAACAGCGATTGAATCTAGAAATCAAACATAAGCAGTCATTGACCCACCAGTTAACTCAACCAATCAGATTCAATTCAAATTGACTCCAAATTCTATCAGACTTCAAATATCAAACAGAAGCAAAAGGAATTCGAACTGTTTTTGGTTTTTGATGTGAACTAAAAGCTGAACTGAAGTTACAATTCAAAGATGACCTAAGGAGAAGCAATCAGATAGTATTGTTTTTTTGGATTTTTTACTATATTTTCCCTTTTTTTTCAATAGGATTCTAAGATCTAAAAAGGAGTTCTAACTTTCTGCTCATTGGAAATTTGAATTTCAGGAGTCATATCTGATGGAAAGGTTTTTGGGGGGGAATATTGAGACTCCAAAACTTGTCACTTAAGGCAAAGAGGCATGCCTTTTATAGGCAAACTTAAAAGGGAAGCCTCTAGATTTCAAAACTTGTCACTAATTTCAAAACTTTAAAAATGAGTTATTGAATCCAATTAGTACTTAAACAAGACTGAAAATTAAACCTACTTCATACTACTATCAGTTAAACTAAATCGACATTAAACTAAGCTAATCCAAACAATAAAAAGTGAAAAACCAAAGAACAGGAACTAAAAACTGGATTAACTAACAGAGAATTCCAACAAAATCGAATAAAACTAAAGCTAAGCTAATAATGCCAGAAACATAATCATCAATATAATCAGATAAAGAAAAGGAAATCACTGAGTTTACTCATTCCTGTAGTTTAACTAGGTCAAAATCCAAGTTTTTTACTTTTGAAAAAAAAAACATGGTAAGGAACCTAACACAATATCCCTTCCATGATCACAATTCGACTGAATAACAAAAATCGAGCAATAGCTATAATTCAAACACATCAAAAATTGGAAAAATCAAACTAAAGAGAGACGGGCAGAAGGTTGACTTATCCGAATGGAAAAAAGAAAAGAAGAGAGAAGTAAGAGCAATACCCAAAAGACTGTCCAAGCATCGAAGTTGTTCTTCAAACCCTTGATTTTGACCGAAAAGGGCCTCAACCACATATTCTCAGATGAAAACACATGACCAAGGTTCGTTTTGGTCTTAATCAACACCTAATATGCTAATTCTGCAATTTTGACGTCTTTAGGGCTCACTTTCAAATCAGATTCGATGAGCTCTGTTGAGTTTCTAGGGTAACGGGTTTTGGATTTGGAGAGAGGGGAGAACGACGAGCATGTGGTGTAAATTTGGGGCCGTTTGGGCGGTGTCGCCGCGGTAGGCGGCGGAGACGGCGACAACAAATTCGACCATTCGAAGGTCTGCAGTAGGATTTGAAAGGAGATGAGGGCATATTCATGAAGAGGGCGTCGAGGCGGTACAGGGGTGTGAATTTGAGAGCCACCGGAGATGGTGGCATTTTCTCCGGCAGCGTTACAAGAGAGATACGAGGAAGACGGATTGGGTTTTTAGGGTTACATACGAGTTCAGACAATTTTATTAAAATAGGGGAATCAATGAGGGTCGTTGGATGGGAAAAAATTGACAGCCTAGATCAAACGACACCAAAGGGCGTCGTTTCATTTAATGAAGGGGGCAGGCCGGGTTGGGGCGTGGGTTGTGCTGGCTTGGGGTACGTTTGGGCTGGGCAATGTTATTTAACAAATGGCCCAAATCAATTTTCGTAAAAACAGCCCTTTTTCTTTTTGTTCTTTTTTCATTTTGTAATTGCTTTTATTTATTTTTTGTTTTCCTTTTGTATTTATGTTTTTTGATTTTATTAAAATGCTAAACTAAAAACCAAAATCAAATTGACTCTAAAAATTATATTTCCTAATTTCTAATTATAATAATTCCTAATTTTAAATGCTACTAAGACAAATTAAAACTATAATTGCAAAAATGACCATTTTTGTTATTTTAACTACTAATTAATCCTAAAATTTGAAATTAAACCTTGAATGCAAATGCCAAGTATTTTTGTACTTTTCATATGAATTAACATGCATAAATAAACATGCAAACAATTAACAAAAAATAACACAAAATTCACAAAAATATAAAATAATGAAAGAAAAAATTATTTTGTTTGAATTTTTGGGAATAATTCACTTAGAGCAAAAATTACGTGCTCACAATCATGCCTATAGGATTAAAAATCAGCTTTAAGCATAGAAATCATGCATATAGGTTTTAAGATCAGCCTTAATTGTAGAAATCATATCTATAGGATCTAAACCAGTTTAACTAGAAATTATGCCTATAGGTTTTGGATCAGTTAATCAATTATCTTAATTGTTTCTTTAATAGTCCTCAACGTCGTGTTAATTAATTAATAAAAAGCATGCCTATGGGATAAATGGCTTCAAAAAAATCTTTTTTCTGAAATGTGGCTGCATATACGCACTTAGACAAGCCTTAGGGTGTTAAAATTAAAACTAATGCCATCTATATGTGAAATTATTCAGTTTAACAAGCTGTAAATCTAGTAGGCAAACTGGTTAGCATCATGCTACTTTCCTAAAAAACAAATGCTGCATGTTTAGTTTTTGTGATATCGTGTTCTTAGGATTTTTGAACTTCTTTTGAAAAAGTTGTGTTTTAGACATGTTGTTTGACTGCCTATATACATGCGGAAGTAAAATGTGAGCCTTCTAAGTGTATGTCCTTATTTGTTTGTTCTATATATTATTTGCTTGTCGCCTAGATTTTTGCCTTTTCATAAACCTTAGGCTATCTAGAACTGATCAGATTTAGGGGGTCCCAAATTCCTCCAAGACCATAAGAAAGGGACGGGTAGCAGCACGCTTAAAGGTCGTTAATTAAACTCTCTCACATAACCATTAAGGGGTGGGTAACAGATAGTAAAAGGATATAATGACTGCACTAATGTCACGTGTAGTTCCTCATTGAGGAGTGATTACCGGGCATTGCATGGGTATAATCCTATAGGTTAATCAACCTAGGACTACCCTTTCCCAATTTCATATGTGTTTAAATTTTATAAACTCTCTTCTCTTTACATATACATGTGCATATTGTTCAAATCTCTCTCTTGCTCCCATTACGTGAATCGTACATGTATTTAGAATGTGAAAACATACCTTTATTTGCAAATATGTGTTGAAACTGTTTACTTGTTCAAAGTGACTGATTCATATAAGTTCGGCCAGGACCCACCATTGTGGACCGTGAGGGGTGCCTTACACCTTTCCCTCAAGATTATTTCGAGCCCTTACCCTAATCTCTAGTAATCCAACTAGTTACATAAGTTAATTACTTTAGGTTCCCTAACGCACCATAATCCATTAGGTGGCGACTCTTCAAAATACCAAATTCCCAAAAGGAAATAATTCAGTTCCCCGTGAATGTCGAAACCTGAACTTTCTTCGTGAGGAGGAAAATAATGTGGCACGACAGGAGGTTTTTTTCTTTAAAAGAAAAGGGGTCTTGGATCAGAGATCTTAGATGGGGGAGGTTTGGGATCCATCTATTGTTCCAAAGGTTTATGCGATCTCCCTCGCCTATATTCCGTGCAAGACCCTTAGTGCATAAATTCCATCTATGCATGATATTTTTCCATATGAAAGAGGTCTTCTTTGGGGAGGGTTTAGAAGAATTTCGGTTGATAAGCACCTTAGACCGGGGGGCATTGGATTGTAATAAAGACGCCATATAAGACCAGCTAATAGGGCTTCATTTTTAGTAGCAACTTTGACTAGGCCAATGCCCCCTTTCTCCTTAGGAGTAGTAACAATAATCCAATTTATGAGGTGGAAGTGTTTTCTTTCTTGAGTAGTGCCCTATCAAAAGTTTCTTTGGAGGCGATCAATATGTTTAAGAGTTTGTTTGGGAAGTTGAAATACTGGATAACATGATTTGGAATATTGCTAAGGGTTGATTGTATTAGGGTAGCACGCCCAACAAGGTTTAGCCAATTCATTTATCAATTAGCAAGTTTTGCTCTTATGTTATCAAGAATATATAGGAAGTCCTTAGGATTTTGGGACTTGTCAATAATTGAAAAACATAGGTTTATTTACCAAAATTATTGCTAGTGGAGATGTTAAGGAGATTGGATATTTTTTCTTGAAGAATTATAGGTCAGTTTTTTGAGAAAAGGATCTTGAATTTTTTTGTAGTTGATTTTTTGTCTCGATAGGTTGCAAAAAATAGAAAGGGTATTAGAAATAGTGGCACAAGTTTTATCATTAATTTTAGCCATCAAATAAGGTCGTCGGCAAAGAAAACATGAGATAAGTTTGGACCGTTGGATTTTAATTTAATGAGGTCCTAGCTGTCACAGTCGACTTGGTGATTTATATACCTGGACAACATTTCAATGCAAAAAATAAAAATATAAGGAGAAAGAGGGTCTCCTTGACGAATACCTCTAGTAGGATTGAAATAGTGTGTGTTAGTGCCATTGATAAGAATTGCAATGTTACTAGTGGTAATACAATTCATAATAAGGGTGGTGTTTTTTGGAGGGAATTTGAAGTATATAAGGGTTCTATAAATAACGACCATTCAAGACAATCGAAAGCCATTCCTAGGTCTAATTTAATAATCATGTTAGCTTTGGAACCTTTTATTTGTTGAACTTGTTGATGATTTCTTAGATAATAATCCTATTATCACAAGCACTTCTATTTTTAATAAAGCCAGTTTGGAAGGAGCTTATGATATTAGTAAGAAAAGGTTTGATTCGATTAGAAATTATTTTTGTAATGACCTTGTAGATAGTATTGCACAGGCCAATGGAACAAAGTTTTTTAGGAGATATGCATTGGGGACTTTTGGAATTAGGCAAAGATGAGTATTGTTTAGGGGTTATGGATTTCTTTGGTTATGAAAAATATCTTTTACATAGGTAATAATAGAGTCCTACTACAGACCAATATTTCTGGTAGAAAAAGGGGTGAATACCATCTGGTCTTAGGGCTTTCATTGGTTTAAAAGAGAAGATGACATTAGATATTTCCTTGCTTATGATAGGACTATCAAGAGAGCTCAGATCTATATTATCAAAAGATTGAGGAGAATTGATGATTTCTGATCAGGTGGTTTTTATGTGGGAGGTGGTAAAGATTTTGTTGAAATATTGAAGAGTGGTTTGCAATGTTAGAGGGATCATCGATCCAATTCCTATCATCATCCTTAAAATGAAAAATCTTATCAGTTCTTCGACGGATTAAAGTCGATATGTGAAAAAAAATTGTGTTGCCGTCATCATTATTAAGCCAATTAACTCTTGACCTAAGCTTCCAAAAGTCCTTTTCCATCTTAAGGATATTATTATACTCATTTATGAGCTGATTTTTAAGATTTAGGAGGGAAATATTGTTCGGGTAATTATGAGAATTTGGATACCTTTATGTCTAGATAACAGTTTTCTCTTTTTTTGGAATATATTACCAAAAACCTCTTTGTTCCACTGAGAGGCTTCCAATTTAAATAACGGAAGAGCATCTTCAAAAGTTATATTGTTCCAACACTTTTTAACAAGATTAAGGAATTGAGGGTGAAAACACCACATAGTTTCAAGACACAAAAGCCTAATGTTTGGAGAGTTTTATTTTGGATTAAGCCTAATGAGGAGGGGGTTATGGTCAATATAGGTTCTAGGAAAGTGGTCTACTATGGCATTTGGGTATTGATTAACACAGCCTTTATTTACAAAGCATCGATCTAATCGTTCCATAATAAGTACCTTACTTGTTTTTCTATAATTAGTCCAAGTATATTTGGGTCCCTTCAAACCTAGATACAAAAGGTTACAATTGTTAAGAAAATTCCAAAGCTTTGTGGTTTTATTAAAATTCAGTGGGCCCCCCCCCCCCATATCTCATCAGATGATAGAACATCATTGAAGTCACCATTGACAAGCCAAGGTTCTTTGTAATTACAGTCGATGTTATTAAGATGTTGCCACATTAAATTACATTTTGAAATATTAGTACTAGCATAGATAGTGCTAAAAATCCAAGAATTTTGATTTGGAAGTATCTTAATCATAGCATGCAATTCCTGGTCATCTCTAACTACTTCATCGACAGTAACCATGTTATGCATCCACATAATTGCAATTCCTCCAGAATGGACATCAGCCCGAACCTTGACCATTTCTGATAAGTTGAATTCATGTTGGATAGCAACATGGTCCTGCATGCGATTTTCTAAGAGAGAAACCAAACAGGGCCTATGGGTATCAATGATATCCCTAAAATTCCTATGAAAATTGGCATTGTTAGCCCCTGTCACGTTCCAAGCTATGAAGTTAATGGTCGATTCATCTGTAAAGGCTGCATGGTGTGGTGTCCCCGACTGTCCTCCAAATGTAAAGGTTGGTCGTCCCTCAGAGATGGGTTGAGCACCAATGCATATTTCCCTGCTGTTGGATTTAGTAGTGGTCTAATATCCATTGAGCATTTGAATAATGATGGTGGGCAACTGATGATAGACTTCTTGTCTTGCCTTTCCTTATAGAGTAATATTGCTATTTCTCTGAGGCTTTTTGAATTTTATTCGAGATTCCCTTAATGGCTTGGCTACAGCCTCCACCTCCCCTGGTAAGTGATTTCCCATGTTTGGTACATTGGGAGGTGGATGGACCTCCATTGGAGCAAGATTCTCCTGGTTTTGAGGTATCACAGAATTGTTCATCTGTTGATTTTGGTCGGTTGTTTGTCGGGATAGAAATATTGGACTCACTGAAATTTGTGGTGGAAAAAAAGGTAGATTTTGGTGAGGTTGTTGCCTGTAAGTTAGGTTAAAGTGAGAAGGAAGACCCCAATGGGCTTGCATGGCTTGGATTAAAGCTGGGGAGGCATTTGGAGTGATTGTGTACAAGAAATTGGTCAGTCAAATTTGGTTGACATAGTTGTCCATTGCCAGTTGCATGCCTTCCATGATCATTTAAGCTAAGAAGTTCGAGTTCTGGAGGATTATCACTACCTCTGACCTTCGATCTCTAGAGTGAAGGATGCAGCATGGCCCAGTATTCCCCTCTCCAACTAAGATTGAGGTTGATGGTTCAGAGAGAGAGGGGTGGTTGAGTAGATGAGGGGATTGTTGTGAGGAGGGAGAGGGGGAAGGTTGTACATGTGAGTATGATTTGGGCGTGCAGATTGAAGAAGAAGTCTGAGAAGATGAGTTCTTCTTTGAATGAGGAGTGGGAGACAAGACATTATTTGTTTGTAAGGGATTTATAATATCATTAGCTTCGTAGAGTACTTGAGTGTTAGTATATTGGAAGATAAATATGGAGGATTTGTTATCTATTTGCATGGATTCAAAGGGGTTTGCATGAGGTTTTTTGTGGGATAGGGTTGGCGTTTGCCATTTGTCGAGATGAGGAAAAAAGGTTTTGTATGGCTGTATTAGCCAGATGTTTACCTTCCAATTCGTGGATTGTAGAGGATTTAGTTATATTATGAGAAGCCAAGTGACCGTTAAAGTTATTTGAAGACTTATCATTATCTACGTGGGAGTTAATTTCCCCCATGCAAACCGAATTTTGCATAGTTAATGTTGAAATAGAGGTTTGGTTGTTTTGGTTTATACCATGGTTTCGGATAATAATAGGGTGTGTCAGTGGATCAATGCCTGATATGTCAAGGATATCAAATTAATTTTCTATGTTAATCTTATAGGTTTTAGACGTAGAGTTTGGAGATGTACTTAAAGAGGCATTTTCTCTATAGATAAGCTTTTAAGTATTAATGTATTTTCTAGTGGTGGCGTCAAAGATTTTTGCCTTGATGCCATAGCCATCCATAGTGATAGCACTTTTGGGGAATTTTTGGTTTGGGTATTTTCTTTGATGAGTTGTTATCTTTGTTTGGAGAAGAAGACTACCTTCCATTGGTCATCCTCTAGGTGAGTTGAGGGATTACCTTTAGTTTCTTGAGAAGAAACAGTGGTGGAAGAGGGTTTGCTACTATAGATTTAACTGGATAAGGCCTAATCTACCACACCCTTTGTAAAGGAAATTTTCTCTCTCGTAATGAATAGGTTGCTTATGAGAACCTATATATATAAAAAGATGAACAAGAAGCTCTAGAGGTAATTCTACACATAATCTAGCATATCTACCTCTCAAAGTGGCGAATGTGCAAGCATCAATTTTTAAAAGCTTACCGATTTTGTTATCAATTCTTGTGAGAATATTACTATCATAAAATTCTGTAGGGAGTTAATGTAATCTTAACCAAATAGCAGATACGGTTAAATTTTCATTAGAAGCAACAAAATTTGGAACCCATTTTTTAATCGATAGATAATGACCATTAATGAACCATGGTCCTTGATGAAGAGCTTTGGCCATATTGACTTCTTTAGAAAATTTAACAATATAGAAAACATCTCCCAGGTCAATGAGAGGAAACTGTTCCATGGATTCCAAAGTTCTTGTCACGACCCAAAATCCACTAAGGGTCGTGGTGGCACCGGACACCTCTGTCAGGCCAGCCAACTAATTCATCAATTAATTCCTCTTTTAATACTTTTAAAAATCTAAGGTTTTTCCTTCCAATTTTTACAAATAAAAGTTCACTACTAGAATTCAAATTTAAATAATAGTAAATAAAACAAATCCGTTGTAAACCCTCCCAAAAATCCGGTGTCACAAGCACATGAGCGACTACTGATAAGAGAAATAAAATACAACATAACATCCGTCCGGAATTGTTACGCCCCAAATCGAGGGACATGACCGACGCCCGACCGGGTAGCCCCAGTCAAGCGGACCTGGGTGCCTTTCCTAACCCACGTGTTACCCCTGTATTTTTCATCACTTATTAACCAAAGGATTAAGCAGTTTATAAT
>MU784013.1:72004-107798 GCA_026770625.1 Nicotiana glauca | reverse complement strand
GCGCCCCCAACTCTAGAATCACTATACGGGGCTACTCCCAGTCTCGGAATTCCAAACGGACATCGATAACACTGAAATGCTCTTCAAGTCAAACTTATGAAATTTATTCTAAATTGCTAACTTCCACATTAGGCGCCAAAACGCTCCCGGGTTATCCAAAAGCCGATCCGGACATACGCCCAAGTCCGAAATCATCATACGAACCTGCTGGGACTTCCAGATCCCGATTACGAGGTCGTTTACTAAAAATTCCAATCCTAGTTCATTCTTTCAACTTTAAGCTTCCGAAATGAGAATTCTCTTCCCAAATCAACTCCGAATTTCCCCAAAATCAAATTCTGAACACGCGTACAAGTCACAATACCTTAAATGAAGCTATTCATGGCCTCCGACTGCTGAACGGAGCGCTGGTACTCAAAACGACCGGTCGGGTCGTTACAGTTCTTGAATCTTCTTTTTGAGATATTGATGAAGGATACACTTACCATATAGCTTGATAATAACCAAAAATTTCCATGGTTCATAGATGCGTTGCATTTCATCGAATGCGAGAATAATAGCATGGTCCGTAAGTGATGTATCCTCTTGTAGGGGAACCTCTAGCTTCATGACAATCATGCGTTCTTAGAAAGGAGGAGACGTGCTCTTCATGGATGAATTTTATTGGGTCAGAGGATAAGAGTTTCTCCTTGAAAGTAGGCAAACCATCATCTACTAATGTTTTATCATCGATTGCTGAATCCAGAGGTTTTTGAGATGTTGATTTGTCCATTAGGGAAGGGCTAGGGCGTGTTGGGACATGGGATGAAGAGTGGATATTCGGATGAAAGGAAGTTTAGAGAGAAGTGAGAGTTTCTCTCTCTATGCATATATACTACAATACTACTAGCTAAAGGAATATGATATGAGTAGCCTAAGCTAGTGGTACCTCGTGCTTGCGGAGGAGTACAGAGCGGTTGAGTTAGTTAAAATTAAAGCTGAAATGAAGTTTGAGAAATTATTACTTTAGCCCATTTAGTTTTAAATTACAACTTAAAGTTATTACACATTAGCCCTGTAATTTTCTTTGTCTTTTATACAAAAGATCCTATGACCAATTAGGAAAGCACGAGTATTAGGAGGATGTTGTACCTCACTCACCCTATCTATATATTGTAATTACTCCTTTAGAGGAATAAATTATCAGAGAATATACTTCTATTTTGCCCTAGCTAGCTTCTTCTTTATATCCTTTTCTTATTTCCTGCAGCAGCCTTTTTCCTTTCCTCTTTTACTGTTTCATTACCCAATTCGTATCAGTGGTATCAGAGCACTTTCTTGGCTCTATGATTATGGCTAGTGAGATGAGCGAGGTCATGGATGCACTACATAAAATATCAACTGAAATGTCTGGGTTTAAAACTCGACAGGAGCAAAGTACCAAACAGCAGGAGGAGTCCTTGAGTGAGCTGTGAGAAGTCCTTAATGAGGTCATTCATGGTGGAAAAAGACCTGAGAGAGACAAGAGGACACTGCTGGGTGAAGCTGAGCTCTATTCTCCTAGTGACAGGCCTTTTGATTTTGGGGATGTAGCTATACCTAGCACTAGCAACCTAAACACCACAACCATGGCTGTCCTTCCCTCCCCTGTTAATGTCAATACTCAGAATCCTAGGGCAGCTATTACCAGTCCCCCAGTTAATGGTATTCCCTCTTCATCACTTCCAATGATACAGCCAGTCCATACAGCTGCAGCCTAGATTCAGCCATAACCCCATTCCATTCGATCAGTCATAGCAAACACGCCTCTCATACAACCACCTCCATTCTACCTTTCTGTGCCACTAAACCTACCATCTCCTCATCCTAGAACTACTACTCTTCAGCCCCAAAACCTTCCGAATCCACGTCTCAATGGAAGGATTCACCAAGCCACAATGAATTGGAATCAAGGTTCACCTATGGGGGCATTGCCTTCCTACCTTCATTACCCCCAAGCTACAGAATACCCTCTACCCTATCATACCCATGCGGCATATATACCTCCTCCCTACCATCAAACCAACTATGTACCAACCCCACCTTAGAATCAGTATAATGCCCAAACTCAAAACCACCCCAAGCACCAAACAACCAAACAATACCTTTACCTAACATTCCCTACACCAAATACACTAAGGTTGAGTTCCCTAAGTTCAATGGGGATGAATTAACAACATGGTTGTATAAGGTGGAACAATTTTTTTTCTGATGAAGATGTTACCATTCAGCAAAAGATGAAATTTATTTCACTACACTTTGAGGGTGATGCCTTGTAGTGACACTTAGGGTATATGAGAAGCAAAGGTTCTATGCCCTTACCTACTTGGGATGAATACTTGTGGGCTCTTTGTGACAGCTTTGGAGCTGAGTATTCTGACCCTATGACTGAGCTTATGAACATCAAACATACAGGCTCTGTCAAGGACAATCAGAAGGCTTTTGTGAGTGTGATGACCAGGATCAACCTTTCTACAGAACATGCCATCAGTATTTTTCTGAATAACTTAAATCCTGAGCTTAGCCATGCTGTCAAGGTTGGCAATCCTACCAGCCTTCCTTGGGCTTATTACTTGGCTAGACTGCAAGAAGCCAGTTTTGCTGCCCAATCCAAGGCAATTAAAGGTACCTTTCCTGCTTCCACTGCATACAAGGCACCTGTAGTCCAAGGGAATGGGAGCATGTTTAAGGGAAATCAGAACCTTTACAAGAAGCCTGTGTTTGCTAACTTTTAACAACAGAAGGAGGAGGCTTACACCAGCTGAGATGGATGAGAAGAGAGCAAATGACATTTGTTTTTTTTGTGATAAAAAGTTCACCCCAGGGCACAACTGTAAGGCAAAGAGACACATGTATTCTCTGGAGATTGATGAAGAGCAAGTGAATGATGTAGAGGTTCCAGCTTTAGAGGAAACCGTTGAAGAGCAAGAGGTGGAAGAGGAAACCATTGAGAACTGTGAGATTTCCTTAGAAGCCATGAATGGATCTAGAGGCTATAGGACTTTGAGGATTCAAGGCTACACTGAGCAAAAGCCAATTAATGTTTTGATTGATAGTGGTTCCACCCACAATTTTATTAATTAGCAGACATCAAAAAGGCTGGGGTGCAAGGTCTATCAGATGAGTCCACAAGATGTATCTGTAGCAGATGGTAGAGTGGTGCAATTAGTAAAAGGCAGCAAGAGTTTTACTTGGTTAATGCAAGGAGTGGTGTTCACTGATGACTTCTTGGTTCTCCCTATAGGCAGCTGTGATATGGTCTTAGGAATACAATGGCTTAGCAAACTGGGGGATATCCAAGTCAATTTTTCAAAGCTGTGGATGCAATTTATGTAGCATGGGAAGTCAGTTACCTTGCAAGGGATCCACCCTACTTTCAAAATTGTGAATGCTAAATCCCTCAACAATATCACAGTCACCTCAGCTCAATTGTTTATGGTTAAAGTCTACCCAGAAGGAAGCATTGAGAATGAGTCAAATCCCAAGCAAGAAGAAACACCCCTTGAAGTGCAGCTGCTATTGGAGGGATATAGGGAACTGATTGATGAACCTAAACAACTGCCTCCCTCAAGAGGGGAGTTTGAACATCACATCACTCTAGTAGATGGCAGTCTACCAGTGAACTCCAGACCCTACAGGTACTCTCTTATTCAGAAGGATGTGATAGAAAAAATGACTCAAGAAATGTTAAGCCACGGAATAATCCAGTATAGCTCCAGTTCTTATGCCTCCCCTGTGGTCCTAGTGAGCAAGAAATATGGCTCTTGGAGGTTGTGTGTGGACTACAGTGCATTGAACAAACTGACTATCAAAGATAAGTTTCCTATACCTATCATTGAGAAGCTACTGGATGAGTTAGGGGGCTCAAGGGTCTACTCTAAGATAGATTTAAGGGCTGGGTACCACCAAATCAGGTTGACACCTGCAGATATTCATAAAACAGCTTTAAGAACTCATTCTGGGCATTATGAATACCTAGTTATGCCCTTTTGGCTTAACTAATGCCCCTTCAAGTTTTCAAGGATTGATGAACCATATATTTAAGGCTTATTTAAGGAAGTTCATATTGGTCTTCTTTGATGATATCCTAGTCTTCAGTAAAAATTTAGAGGACCATGTCCAACACCTCAGAACTACCTTTGATCTACAGGTGCAATACCAACTATTTGCGAAGAGGAGTAAGTGTGTTTTTGCTGCTGACAGGATTGAATACTTAGGGCACTACATATCAGCTGAAGGAGTTATCACTGATCCTAAGAAGATAACAGTTGTGCAATCCTGGTCTGAGCCTGCTAATCTCAAGCAATTAAGAGGATTCCTAGGTTTAGCAGGGTATTACAGAAGGTTCATCAAGAGTTATGGAGTTATAAGCAAACCTCTGACGGACCTGCTCAAGAAAGACAACTTCCAATGGTCCTCCAAGGCAACTGATGCTTTCATCAAATTGAAGGAAGCTTTAACTTCTGAACCTGTATTGACTCTACCAAAATTTTCAGACCCCTTTGTTGTAGAGACTGATGCATGTAGCATGGCAATAAGAGCTATTCTCTTGCAAAATAGACAACCAATTGCTTATTTAAGCAAGGGATTGTCTCCTCAGTGCTAATACCTTTCTGTTTATGATAAAGAACTTCTAGCCTTGGTGATGGCAGTTAACAAGTGGGCTCAGTATTTGACAGGAAGACCCTTCGCAGTCAAAACCGACCAAAAGGCTCTTAAGTTTCTCTTAGAACTGAAGCTGCACACAGGGTCTCAGCTTAAATGGATCACTAAGCTCATGCAGTATGACTTTATTATTGAATACAAGAAAGGGAAGGAGAATAAGGTTGCAGATGCACTATCTCGATTACCATTGGTGGAGTTGGTTGCCTTGACATTGTCTACTGTCAAAACTGATCTGTTAAGTCTTATTATGCAAAGCTGGGCTCTAGACACTGATCTCACTACCCTTATTGCTGCACTCAAACAAGGGGTTGATGATAGTCATGACTATTCCTTTATTCATGATCAACTCAGAAGGAATGGGAAATTGGTGGTAGGTCCTGATGAATAGCTAAGGAAGAACATCATCCAGCTGTGGCACAACTCCCTTTGTGGAGGCCACTCAGGTATAGACCATACCTACAGAAGGCTAGCTGCACTGTTCTATTGGAAGGGCTTGAAGGATGATGTCCAAACTCATGTAAAACAGTGTGATACATGTCAAAGAAGCAAGTATGAGACCACACCATCTCCAGAATTACTACAACCTCTCAAGCTACCTTCACTGGCTTGGAGTAGTATTAGTATGAATTTCATTGAGGGGTTACCCAAGTCTCATGGAAAGTCTGTTATTTGGGTGGTTGTTGATAGGCTAACCAAGTATGCCCATTTCATTGGCCTATCCCATCCCTATTCAGCTAGTGACATTGCCAAATTGTTCATGGAAAATGTGTTCAAATTACATGGAATGCCTGAGGACATAGTCAGTGATAGAGACCCTATCTTTACCAGCAAACTATGGCAGGAGCTGTTCTCTATGCATGATGTCACACTCAGTACTTCTACAGCCTATCATTCTCAATCAGATGGACAAACTGAAGTTGTCAATAGATGTCTAGAGACCTAACTTAGGAGTTTCTGTGCTGATTCTTAGAAGGATTGGTTCTCATATTTGGCAGCTGCTCGGTGGTGGTACAACACCACATTTCACTCCTTAATCCAAACTACACCCTATGAAGCCTTGTATGGGCATCCACTACTAAAAAAACCAGGGTTTAGCGACGGACAAAATCTATAGCTAAACAGAAAAATTCGTTGCTAATCTCATTTAGCGATGGATTATCAAAAGATTCTGCTAGCAACGAGCATTTTAGTGACAAATTAGCGATAACGTTCGTAGCTAATTACAGTTTTTTTTGTAGTGAGCGTCCCCCACTCCATATGCCTTATATTGCTGGGGATTCAGTCATGGAGGAAGAAGACAGAAGCCTACTTACTAGGGAGTTCAAATATCAACTGTTGAAACACCATCTACACAGAGCACATCATAGGATGACTTCACAAGCTAACAAGCACAGGTCAAACAGGCAATTCAAAGTAGGTGACTGGGTGTACCTCAAGATTTAACCCTACAGACAGCTCAGTATGTCAGGCTCTCACTTCTCCAAACTCTCAGCCAAATGCTATGGCCCATACCAGATCCTACAAAAAATTGGACATGTTGCCTATAAACTTTCCTTACCCCCTCAACTCCTCCTTCATCCTACATTCCATGTCTCCCAGCTCAAACCTTGCCACAAACTACCTGCAAAGATTTCACAGCCTCCAGTCATTGATATTTCCAGCCCCTATTGCCCTCAATCCCAACAAATTCTAGACAGACGAATGGTGCAAAAAGGAAACAAAGCCATTGCTCAAGTACTCAAACAGTAGGAGAACACTACACCTGAGTAGGCAACTTAGGAGGAATATCATTCTTTGAGGACAAGGTTTCCATCTTTTCTTCCTTAAGGACAAGGAAGATTTTGACAAGGAGGATCTGATACGAGTAGCTTAAGCCAGTGGTACCTCGTGCTTGCGGAGGAGTACAAAGCGGTTGAGTTAGTTAAAATTAAAGCTGAAATGAAGTTTGAGAAATTATTACTTTAGCCCACTTAGTTTTAAATTACAACTTATAGTTATTACGCATTAGCCTTGTAATTTTCTTTGTCTTTTATACAACAGGTCCTATGACCAATTAGGGAAGCGCGGGTGTTAGGAGGATGTTATACCTCATTCACCCTATCTATATATATTGTAATTACTCCTTTAGAGGAATCAATTATCAGAGAATATACTTCTATTTTGCCCTAGCTAGCTTCTTCTTCTTTATTTCCTTTTCTTATTTCCTGCAGCATCCTTTTTCCTTTCCTCTTTTACTGTTTCATTGCCCAATTCGTATCAGAATATGGATTTTTTTTTTAAGAAGTGGAATTTCATTTTCGCCGTTCCTACTTGTTGAAGTTGATTTTGAATATTGAAAGCTACTATTCATCGTAATTGATTGATCTATATTGAGGTCGTGCTAGTATTATTTTAGTCATAATAAAGGTTTTCCAAATCTTTCCAACTCCTAAAGTGTACGAGTATAAGATCTAAGTTATCTCATCCCAATAATTCAAAAATAATTATACCATACCATCTAAAGAATATCCGTTCAGTAAAAAAAAAATACTTACATATACACCTCTACATAGTCTATCGTCCATCCAATCATTTAAAAGGAAAAAAAAACATAAGAATTCTATAATGCATCATAGCTTCCAAGAACGTCAATCTCAGAATTAGCAGAAGCCAATAAAGCAAGGAACTGATCTTCCATCTGGCTGCTAAATAATAAATCCTCAAAATTAGGTTCTGTAAAATAATTAGACTCTGAGCTCACAGACGATGAATTAGACTTTGCTTGCAGCAAAGACGACGACGATGATAGCGACGGTGATTGTGACAAAGATTTTGCTGCAGGCAGCAGTTCATGAAGTTCATTGTTATCACGTCCATTATAATCTTCAAACTCTGTTGCGCCATTACTTTCCATGATTCGTACTATATCGGAGTCTGGCCCAGTGAGTTCTTGGACAAGTGCCCTAAATCTTGACGCACTAGTCTTTACTTTCATGGGTGTAGAAATATACACAACTTTGATATTTGACTTAGAATTATGGTCATCTGATCTCCTCCTTTGTTTCTTGACCTTGTTGCACTTCATCACCCCCATATAATCCATACCTCTGTACTAAAAACTACTACAACATATACTAACTAATTATTTCACGTGATATAACTAATTTGGAAGGTGGAAACTATAAAATTCAACAAGCAGGGAGTATTAAGTTGAAGTGAGTAGGAAATGGAATTTGTTGATGAGAGATATAAATAGGTACGGATTGGGAAAATTTTAGGTACAAAAAGGCTGCTTCTTGGAAAGGGATAATGTAGAAAAAAGGGAAAAGATAATACAAAAGGAGAAAAGAGATTGGAAAATATAAGTCTTGATTGAAAAATAGGAAGCAAGGAGGAAATTAGGGTTTAAGAAGATTCCATTAGAGAGATACTTGGGAGACCCGTAAAGCTATGTACAATGAACAATATAACAAAGATAAAATTTGATAAATCCAATTCCCACGTGCGCAGACAATGATGACTCTTTAAAAGGTCATTATTCGTTTTATATAATTAAGAGCCACTAGAGAGCTTTAAAGATGTGTACATGTTATTGGTGTTGCTAGAACTAGATTACGACTTTTTTGGAAAGTACTTTGGTTGGAAGTTCCACGAGATGACTAAAGACTAGTGTCCCATTAGAGAAACTATGAACTATTTTTTTATAGAAAATTTGATGGTCAATTTTTTTTTTAATTTCTCACTCGGTATTCGGTACCTATATTGGGACCCGACTAATTTGGATTCGCGCCAGAAAGTTTCATATTGGTGGGTAAAGCGCTCCCTAACAAAGGCGAATCCATATTCAGGGTCTCGAACTCGAGATACAAAGGATGAAGAAGTACTTACTGCTCCACCACAACCCTCGTTGATTTGATGTCTATTTTGATCATGTATGTATTGTTATCTAAAACAGTTGAATAGTAGGGCGCCGCATAATCTTACATTTTTGTAGTTATAGATTGTGAGAAAAATATCCCAATTTCATTGTATAACTCTTGAAATAGCTTACGCTACCATTACAGCTTGTATACTACTCTAATTAACTGACTTATATATTGACCACTACTCCCTTCGCTCCACAATAAGTGATCAATTTGCTTTAAGCACACACATTAAGAAAATACTAAATTTTAGACGGAAATAGTTAATGCGACTAAACTAACCTTCATTAAATATTACACCATAGTTATAGTAGCACTTACTTCTCTTCTCAAATGTGAGGAGTAAATGACTTTTTAGGGATACGTTCATAAGGGCAATTTTAGAAAAATAAATTAAATTTTTTCCTGATTATATAAATGGACACTTATTTTGGACCAAAATAAAAAACTAAATTAGTAATTTATTGTGGACCGGTGGGAGTAACTCATAATCTATCTACTTATTACACCACTAAAAATAACAACAACCCAGTATAATTAGTATAATCCCACTTAGTGGGGTCTGGGGAGGGTAGTATGTACGCAGACCTTACCCCTACCCTGAGGTAGAGAGGCTGTTTCCAAATAGATCCTCGGCATCCTTCCTTCCAAGAACTTCCCACCTTGCTCTTGACGAGACTCGAACTCACAACCTCTGGGTTGGAAGTGGGGGTTGCTTACCATCAGAGCAAACCCTCTTGTCACCACTAACAGTTCAAGTAATTTAGCCACTACTCTGTCACCACATGTTTAGCTTTATAATGGTATTGACTCTCTAGATTCTAATTTACTCCGTGAAAGAATTTTTACACCTCTAAAGAGCTTCATTAAGGAGTGTTAAAATATATAAAAGTAAACATACCAAAAAATATAGGGAATTAATATATAGTATATATACATATAATTTTTCTAAACCTACCTACACAGTATATTTTTCCCGCAAAGGGGTGTTATCTTCTTATAAGGTGGCTCCGCCACTGCTTAGAGGAATCATTCTTCATTATGATGATGCCATCCCTAAACACAAGATGATCGTAGAGATTGAGCAATCGAAAACACGCGCGACAATTCCACTTGCAAAAATTAAAAGAGATAGGAATAAAGTGGCTGAATAAAATGAATATAGTTGTGTATACATCTATGCACCCCATATATTTATAATCTCATGCAGTTATATT
This sequence comes from Nicotiana glauca, assembly GCA_026770625.1. NCBI lineage: Eukaryota > Viridiplantae > Streptophyta > Magnoliopsida > Solanales > Solanaceae > Nicotiana > Nicotiana glauca. Next base: position 97,996 of record MU784013.1, on the reverse strand, counting down.
TTCAAAAAAATAAATAAGGAAGATTGTGTAGAAAATTGGAGTGTCAAATTAATGCCTATTAGCACACACTTATTAGGAAAGAAAAGAGACGAGCAGTGTCATGGACAGGTGATGCAAGCAGTAAGAGAAGAGTGTAACAAATATAGGTATACCGTATACAATTAACTTGATTTTTGACATGATAGTTTGAATCCTTTCAATTTGATCGAGAAAATTTTAACCCCTTTGAACTCATTCCGTATCTATTAGTAAGATGTAATACTTATTTATATAATCATTTAAGAGATTTAATTCTTTAAATAAATCAAACATGAAAAAATAGATGTAATTTAATTTTTTTGTTTATTGCTAGAAAATATATGAAATTTAATTTGTTGAGAACTCAATTTTGTTTCTATATCACAATCAAAAGATGATTAATACTAGTAGTAACTTATAATAGGAGACAAAGAAAAAGGTGTTTGTCGACATAAAACTCTACATTACTAGTATATTTTAAGTATAAATTTTTTTTTGGTAACAATTATTGTTTGACTCAAAAGTTATTGAATACTTTTCGGGTAAATAAATCAATATAGATGAAGAGGTAAATCGTAATCGAAGATAATAGACTTTAGGATGATCTTTGTAATTGATCTGAGTAGCGATAATATAAACTAGGGGAAAAGGGAGAGGATGGCAATCTTCGAAAGATGAGAGATGCAGTTTTTAGAGAGATAAAAGAGAGAGACAATGTTAGAGAGATTCTGTATTATTAATAATGAATCCAATGCCTTTTACACAGCTCAGACCCCCTTTATACCGAAGGGTCCCCATTTAAATATTTAAAAGATAAAAATAAAGTACACGCTGTAGAAGGGACATCGTGGTCATGAGGTCGTCCCCCGTATTACCCCCAAGTCGTCCTTTTAACCGGATTCGCGTGTGTACGATTGGTTGTGCTTGCTTAGAGACGTTTTAAGTCAAAATCGACCCCATACAGTTAGTCCCTCCGCTCGTCGGGGTCGCAGCGAGATGCGTCCTCGAGGGGTGGAATCAATACCTTCGTTTTGGGAGAGTTTGACCTTATCAAAGGAATGTGATATGATAGGTATGAAACAGTCATCATGACTTTCAGATCTCCAAAACCTAACGCCTTTTCCCGTGTGATGTCAGCATCCACTGGCGTCATCATTACGCGTATTCTCGAGGCAGGGGATCAACAACTCTAGCGCTTGGTTTCCCGCGCTGGTTCGAATTTTGCCTCTTCGATTCTGGCGCCTCCCAACCCTATAAATAGGGGGAGGGTTTAATTTGATTCGAACTTTTGATCATTTGCAAAAACATTTCATCCTTTTAGTGTATATTTCCTCCTTCCGGTGTATTTCCTCCTGATCGAGAATCCTCCTCCCTTTTGTTGTGTTGTGCGTAACCCTTTTTATTTTATCGAGATCATGCCTAAACCTCACCGAGGCAATGGGAGGATCCTAGCGGCTGCCCCGTTGAACGTTCCACCACCTTCCAATGGTGGAAGAGCGGAGGAGGAAAAGGACATGATTCCTCTTACTGTGGTAGCATTGCTTCCGCAACGTACCTTATCTCGAAGTGAATTTAGTAAGAACTCTCCCGTTCCGGCTCCAGAGTTTTCCGAGTCATTGCAAAATCACTTGGATGACCTCCGTGTGAGGTACAACATACCTGCTCAGGTAGATATGATTCCGGTAGGGAGGGATCATGTGGATGTTCATAGGCCGGGGTATTGCACTTTTTACGAGTATCCATTTTTGATTGGTTACAACCTTCCTTTTTTCCCCTTGGTAGAGGAGTTTTATCGGTTCTATAATGTCTATTCGGCTCAACTTACGCCATACACTCTAAAGGTGCTTCGGCTATTGACTAAGTACGCAGAGTTAGCCGGATGTGAAGTCACGGTCCATCACCTCCTATAACTGTTTAGCGCCTGCTATTTAAGAGGAACCATAGTACATCTGCGAGGCTGTGGTACAAGAGGATTAGTGGTCAAGACCGTCGACCGAGCGAGTCGCAAATCTTGGCGCAAATATTTTTTTGTTAGGACCGAGAACTTGGTCTCCGATCCCGCCGGATTCCCTGAGAGGTGGAATTCAACACGTAAACATTACAGTTCGTTACATTCCTTGTAGTATGTGATCGTTGTGATTCTAACCTTTATATTGCAGTTATGGCTCATCCGCCCCGGCCCATTGGCAATCTTAGGAGATGGGTTGCCAGCCTGCTACCTTATGCGGAAGAGACCCGCACTTGGCCTGCCTTTATGCGGCGTTAATGGCCCCAAAGTCTCTTCAGGTAAATTTTGGTTTTTGTTTTGGCAAAGTTTGTGACCCCGCTTACCCCTCCTTTTTTGGTAACAGGTCGAGGCGCTTCGAGGAAGAGGGTGGCAGTCCCCATTTTTGCACGATCCAATGTCTCTTTGGACGCTCAAGACATGTTGGTTGAGTCTCTCCTAGGGGATCTTTCTCCAGCTCCTTTACAGGGGGCTATATCCACGACTATGGTTATGTGAGAGTCGGCATCATTGGCGCTAGCTCTGCAATTCGTGGATGATCCCTCCGACGATGAGGAGTCGCCAGGAAGAAAGCAGAGGAGGCTTGAGAAAGGTAAGGCGGTTTCTACCGAAATCGGGAGGGGTGAGGTGCCGCGACCAATGCCCAGACCTTCGTTCATGGCAGACGCCATTCTTTCGGGGAGGTCGGCTCAACAGAGGGGTACCGTTCCAGGCGCCAGTTCTGCGCATACCGTCAAGGGAGGGTCATCGACCAACATCGAGGGTCCTGGCGATGAAACGGAGAAATTGGACTCCGGCATTGCTTAGGGGATGTTGATGAATTTGTGGGTGGTCTTACCCACGTGGAGATGACAACAGATGGCTCCGACCGTCGTATTACGATTCCGGTGGCTTATAACTTGCTGTCGAACAGTGAGAAGGTCGCTTCGGCCCTCTCCCTGTTGTGTGCCACCTCTGAGAGCAAGGCGCTCAGTACGGTGGGTGACCCGGAGCTATCCCGAAGGGTTTTTGGCATGGCTTTGCAGGTACTCTTTATTCCCCTTTCTCCCTTTTGTGTTTTGTTAGACTGACTTGAGGCATGCTTACTTCTGCTTTCTCTCTTCATTTTCCAAACTCTTGTTTTAGAGGTGGAGATGGGATGCCGTGAGCAAAAATAGACTGCCCTCTTTAAGAATATGTTAAAAACGTATCGGAGGTATCACTCAAAGCATCGAGCGGAAGTCGACCGAGGGCAGTCCCAATCAAAATGCAGAGGAGCCGAGCTGGAGGAGGCAGATAGCGAGCTGATGAAGGCCGTGGCTCACATCAGTGAGTTGGAGGAGCTCCTCAGGGCAAGAGATGATGAGCTTGAGTTGAGCCGAGGGGTGGCGGCGGAGAACATCGACCTGCAACGGAGGGTGGTAGATCTAACTGCCGAACTCGATGCCAGGGTTGTGGAGATCAACAGGCTTTCTCGGCCTTCCTCGTCTCGCCCCTCGCCTAATCAGAGTATGCATCATAGTGCACATGAACTGTGGATTTTTGCGGAGGCTAAGCTCGACGTGTATAGCGAGTTTCATGCTACGGGTCGAGCGACCGAAGAAGAAGTCCAGGTACGGAGGAACGAGGCTCACGCTGCTCGTGAAGCTTGTGGTTAATACTCCGACTCTCCTGATGGGGAGGGGCCTGCTTCCGAAGATGTTAACCACCTTAACTCCACTTCCTGGTATAATGATACTTTCCACTCGGAGGGTGACACGCAGTTATGAGCTTTATAATGTAGATTCTGGCTTGTATAGTGTGTTAGGGACTCATCCGCAGGGGCGAATGTACAAATATATTTTTGTGGTAATATAATTTTTACTTTTGTTGCTTTGTCCATTTGTCATAATTCTTAGCCTTCAGGTTGTTTTTGTCGTTCATCAAATGATCGTGCCATGGTTCGAACGAGGTCGAACTGGTGTCGATGGCCTTAGCCATTAGGATGTTACTTCAACTTTCGTTGAAGTAGTATCCATCGTGATTCGAGCGAGGTTGAACTGGCGTCGATGGCCTTATCCATTAGGATGTTACTTTAACTGTCATCGAAGTAATATCCGTCATGGTTCGAGCGAGGCTGAACTGGCGTCGATGGCCTTAACCGTTAGGATGTTACTTCGACTATCGTCGAAGTAGTATCCGTCGTGGTTCGAGCGAGGTCGAACTAGCATCGATGGCCTTAGCCATTAGGATATTACTTCGACTGTCATCGAAGTAGTATCCGTCGTGGTTCATGCGAGGTCGAACTGGCATCGATGGCCTTAACCGTTAGGATATTACTTCGACTGTCGTTGAAGTAGTACCCGTTATGGTTCAATCGAGGTTGAACTGGCATCGATGTCCTTAACCATTAAGATGTTACTTCGACTGTAGTCGAAGTAGTATCCATTATGGTTCGAGCGAGGTCGAATTGGCATCGATGGACTTAGCCATTAAGATGTTACTTCGACTGTCGTCGAAGTAGTATCTGTCGTGGTTCAAGCGAGGTCGAACTGGCGTCGATGGCCTTAACCGTTAGCATGTTGCTTTAATTATCGTCGAAGTAGTATCCGTCGTGGTTCGAGCGAGGTCGAACTGGCATTGATGGCCTTAGCAATTAGGATGTTACTTCAACTGTCGTCGAAGTAGTATCCGTCGTGGTTCGAGCGAGGTCGAACTGGCGTCGATGGCCTTAGCCATTAGGATGTTACTTCGACTGTCGTCGAAATAGTATCCATCTTAGTTCGAGCGAGGTCGAACTGGCGTCGATGGCCTTAACCGTTAGCATGTTGCTTTAATTATCGTCGAAGTAGTATCCGTCGTGGTTCGAGCGAGGGCGACCTGGCCTTGATGGCCTTAGCAATTAGGATGTTACTTCAACTGTCGTCGAAGGAGTATCCGTCGTGGTTCGAGCGAGGGCGACCTGGCCTTGATGGCCTTAGCAATTAGGATGTTACTTCAACTGTCGTCGAAGGAGTATCCGTCGTGGTTCGAGCGAGGGCGACCTGGCCTTGATGGCCTTAGCAATTAGGATGTTACTTCAACTGTCGTCGAAGGAGTATCCGTCGTGGTTCGAGCGAGGGCGACCTGGCCTTGATGGCCTTAGCAATTAGGATGTTACTTCAACTGTCGTCGAAGGAGTATCCGTCGTGGTTCGAGCGAGGGCGACCTGGCCTTGATGGCCTTAGCAATTAGGATGTTACTTCAACTGTCGTCGAAGGAGTATCCGTCGTGGTTCGAGCGAGGGCGACCTGGCCTTGATGGCCTTAGCAATTAGGATGTTACTTCAACTGTCGTCGAAGGAGTATCCGTCGTGGTTCGAGCGAGGGCGACCTGGCCTTGATGGCCTTAGCAATTAGGATGTTACTTCAACTGTCGTCGAAGGAGTATCCGTCGTGGTTCGAGCGAGGGCGACCTGGCCTTGATGGCCTTAGCAATTAGGATGTTACTTCAACTGTCGTCGAAGGAGTATCCGTCGTGGTTCGAGCGAGGGCGACCTGGCCTTGATGGCCTTAGCAATTAGGATGTTACTTCAACTGTCGTCGAAGGAGTATCCGTCGTGGTTCGAGCGAGGTCGAACTGGCGTCGATGGCCTTAGCCATTAGGATGTTACTTCGACTGTCGTTAAAATAGTATCCATCGTGGTTCAAGCGAGGTCGAACTGGCATCGATGGCCTTAGCCATTAGGATGTTACTTTGACTATTATCGAAGTAGTATATGTCGTGGTTCGAGCGAGGTCGAACTGGCGTCGATGGCCTTAGCCATTAGGATGTTACTTCGACTGTCGTCGAAATAGTATCCATCTTGGTTCGAGCGAGGTCGAACTGGCGTCGATGGCCTTAGCAATTAGGATGTTTCTTCGACTGTCATCGAAATAGTATCCGTTGTGGTTCACGAGATCGAATTGGCATCGATGGCCTTAGCCATTAGGATGTTGCTTCGACTGTCGTCGAAATAGTATTCGTCGTGGTTCGAGTGAGGTCGAACTGGCGTTAATGGCCTTATCCATTAGGATGTTACTTCGATTGTCGTTGAAATAGTGTCTGTCGTGGTTTGAGCGAGGTCGAACTGGCATCGATGGCCTTAGCCATTAGGATGTTACTTCGACTGTCGTTGAAATAGTAGCCGTCGAGGTTTGAACGAGGTCAAACTGGCATCGATGGCCTTAGCCATTAGGATGTTACTTCGACTGTCGTCGAAGTAGTGTCCGTCGTGGAATGTAGATTAACTTTTGTTCGTGTAATGGAGATTTCGTTCAGTCAATGGAGAATTCGGTTCGTACAGTGGAGAATAATGGAGAATTCTTGTTCATGCAATGGAGAATAATGGAGAGTTCTGTTCATACAATGGAGAATAGTGGAGACTTATATTCATACAATGGAGTATAATGGAGAGTTCTGTTCATAAAATGGAGAATTCTATTAATACAATGGAGAATTCTGTTCATACAATAGAGAATAATGGAGAACTATATAGTAGTCCCTTCACCATGTTGGCCTGCAGACCGTGTTAGCTGGCCGATTTGATGAACTTGCGCTCCCGTTCCATTGGGTATCCCCTTCACCGCCTCATTAAAAACCTCCCCGAGAAAACCCAATTGGGACAAAACTGCCGGGGGAAAAAGAGTACAACTTGGGAGATGCCTTTCAGAAGTGGAAGTATTTGAGATGGGTGATATTCCACTTGTTTTGGAGTGGTTTTCCCTCCATCGTTTCTAGTTGGAACGCTCATTTGTTTGCTGCTGCTGTGATTTTGTATGGACCGTCCCAGTTGGTCCCTAACTTTCCTTCGTTTGGTCTTTCGATGCGAGTGTTTTGGCTTTGAGGACGTAGTCGCCGACTTTAAGCAGCCTTACTCTGGCTTTATTGTTGTAATATCTTTATGCCTGCTGTTTTTGGGCTACCATTCTTATATGGTCCATGTCTCTTCGTTCTTCGACTTTGTCTAGATCGTGCAAACGGCTTTCATCATTGTCTGCTCCGCTGGTATGGGAGTATATCAGGCTTGGTTCTCCGATCTTGATGGTTATGACCGCATCAGTCCCGTAGACCAGTAAGTACGGTGTTTCTCCCGTACTAGACTTGGGCGTAGTCCGGTATGCCCACAATACTTCGGGTAGTAATTCGGGCCACAGCCCCTTGGCTTCTTCGAACTTCTTTTTCATTATGTTCAGTATTATTTTGTTGGAAGACTCGGCTTGGCCGTTAGTGGAGGGTGATACGGAGTGGAGAGTATCCACTTGATGTGCCATTTCTCGAAGAATTCGGTTATTTTTCTACCGATGAACTGGGGCCCATTGTCGCAGCTGATTTTTGGGGATGCCGAAATGGCATATGATATTTTTCCATATGAAGGCGATGACCTCTTGCTCGCGTATTTGTGCGTACGCACTTGCTTCCACCCATTTAGAAAAATAATCAGTTAAAACTAACAGAAAGCGTACCTTTCCTTGTCCTGATGGTAGGGGGCCGACAATATCCATCCTCCATTTTATGAACGGCCACAGTGAGGTGACTGAATGGAGGAGTTCCCTCGCCTGGTGTATCATGGGGGCGTACTTTTGGCACTGTTTACATCTTCGGACATAGTCTGCTGCCTCTTTCTTCATGGTGGGCCAATAGTAGCCGGCGCGGATGAGGCATCAGACAAGGGCGCGGTTCCCTGTATGGGCACCACAATGGCCTTCATGTACCTCTTCTAATACTTGCTTTGTTTGATGTGGCCCGAGGCACTTAGCAAGGTGACTACCGAACGTTCTCTTGTAGAGATCGTTATTTATCAGGCTGTACTGGGCAGCTTGCACCCAGAGTTTCTTGGCTTCTTTTTTGTCGCGTGGGAGAGTTCCGTCCTGCAGGTAGGATACAAACTGGTTGCGCCAGTCCCAAGTTAGGTTTAAAGAGAATACCTCGATATGGTCGACGATCGAATGTAGGAGAGTGACCACATTTTCTTTGTTGATATTTTTGGTGGCTACGGCCAGTTTGGCTAGGCTGTCTGCCTCGACGTTTTGCGCTCTGGGAATTTGCTCGAAGCGATATTCTTTGAACTCAGGCATCAGCTTATGGATTTCTGACTGATATTTTATAGCCTTTGCTCTTTGATTTGGTAAGTCCTGGTGACTTGATTTACGATGAGTTGAGAGTCGCAGTGGAGGATCAGTCAACGGGCTCCGTATTTGATGGCCAGTTTCATACCTGCAAGCACAGCCTCATATTCGACCTCGTTTTTAGTCATATCAGGGCATCATACGGACTGGCAAGTTACTTTTCCCATGAGGACCTCGAGGACCAGTCCCATTCCCGATCCCAAGGCGTTCGCAGCGCCATTAGTCTAGAGGGTCCAGGGATCGGTGCGAGCAGAGGTGCGGAGGGCCTCTTATTCCACCTTTGGCAATATCCCTGCGCTAAAGTCGGCAACAAAGTCATCGAGCACCTGCGACTTGATGGCGGTCCTTGGATGGTAGGTTATGTCATACTCGCTAAGCTCTATGGCCCATTTGGCGAGTCTACCTGAGAGCTCGGGTTTATGTAGGATGCCCCTCAGGGGAAAGGTTGTTATTACCTTTATGGGGTGGCATTGAAAATAAGGTCTGAGCTTTCGTAAAGTTATGACTAATGCCAAAGCCAGTTTTTTGAGGTGCAGGTACGCCGTTTCGGCATCTTTTAAAGTCTTGCTGATATAGTAAATAGGGGATTGCGTACCTTTGTTTTCGTCGACTAAGACGGCACTAACAGGGACTTCGGACACCACCAGATACACGAGTAGGCACTCGCATGGATCTGCTTTGACGAGCAGCGGTAGCAAAGATAGATATGGCTTCAATGTTTTTAGTGCTTCGATGCATTCCTCGTTCCATTGCAACCCACGATCTTTCCTCAGCACACTGAAGAATTTGTGGCATCTGTCCGAGGATCGTGAGATGAACCTGGACAAAGCGGCTATTAACCCTGTTAGTTTTTGTACCTGCTTCTTGCTATTCATAATCTCGGGTATCGTGTCTATAGCCTTGATCTAGTCTGGGTTGACTTTGCTACCTTGCTGTGATACGAGAAAGCCCAAGAATTTTCCCGAGGCCACGCCGAAGGCGCATTTTTTCGAGTTCAACTTCATCCCATACTGTCTTAGTATCTCGAAGGCTTACTTTAAATGGTCGATATGGTCCCCCTTTTTTGTCGACTTCACTAGCATGTCGTCGATGTAGACCTCCATTGTTTTACCGAGCTGTTCTTTCAACATCTTGGTGACCAACCTTTGGTACGTTGCACCTGCATTTTTGAGCCCGAAGGGCATTACCTTGTAGCAGTATGTCCCTTGATGGGTGATGCAAGTTGTCTTTTCTTGGTCCTCTTCGTCCATCAGGATCTGGTTATTGCCAGAGTAGGCATCCAAGAAGCTTAGCAGTTCGTGCCCTGCTGTTGCATCTATCAGCTGGTCGATATGGGGAAATGAGAAAGAGTCCTTTGGGCATTCCTTGTTCAGGTCGGTGAAGTCTACGCACGTTCTCCACTTCCCGCTCTTCTTTTTAACCATGACCACGTTGGCGACCCATTGGGGGTACTTCGATTCTCTGATGAAACCATTGGCTAGTAGTTTATCTATTTCTTCACTGACTGCCTCGTTGATTGCGGAGTTGAATTTCCTCCTTATCTATCGTACGGGCGGATGAAGTGGATCGATATTCAGCTTGTGAGCGACGATGTCTTTTGGGATCCCCGGCATATCTGAATGGGAGAAGGCAAATAAATCTGCATGGTTAGTTAAAAATTCATGGCACTTACCTAGGTCGGAGAGGTTGTGCCCGATGTAGGCTTTTTATGAACTATCGATGTTGTCCAGCTGGACCGGGTCAAGATCCTCGTCTTTAACTTTGCAAGCTTCTACGACATATGGGTCCCTAATGCCCTCCGTCATCGGGTTGACTTTAGTCCCCGACATGGCTGATTGCTATACTTCCGAACTTGCTCCTTTCAGCTGCTTGGTATGAGTACAGTCTTGGGCGATCCGATAACATTCTTGGGCAGTGCGTGGCTTACTCCGGATACTAAATATTCCCTATAGGGTGGGAAACTTGATTACCTGATAGAGACTCGAGGGGATGGCTCGCATGGCGTGTATCCATGGTCGTCCTATGATGAAGTTGTAAGCCATTTCCTGGTTTATGATATGGAATGTGGTTTCCAGCGTGATTCCTCCCGGCAAAACTGGTAGTGATATATCTCTGGAGGTCCGCTCTACTGCATTGTTAAATCCTGTTAGCATTATGCAATGCGGTATTACCTTATCTTCGAGCCTCATTTGCATGAGGACCCTTGGGTGGATAATACACGCGCCGCTTTCGTTGTCTACCATGATTCTTTTTACGTCAGTATCAGCAATGTATAAAGTTATAACTAAAGCATCGTAATGATGAAAAGACAAACCGTCGGCATTAGACTTATCAAAGGTGATACTATCTTCGAAGACATCATACCGTTCGTGAGAGATTATGCGCTTCAACTTGTGTGTGGTGACGAACTTTGCATGGTTGATGGTCGAGTCGTCATCGCCGCCGACGATCATCTGTATGGTGCGTGCTGGAGAAGGCGGCTTCGGCGGTCCTTGGGATTGATCGCGTCCCCTAGCAAAATTAGCTCTCCCTTTATTGCTGAGCAGCTCCTTCAGGTATCCATGGTTCAACATTCTTACCTCTTCTTGTCGTAAACCTATGCAATCTTTGGTCTTGTGTGCCCTTTCCTGATGGAATTCGCATAGGACGTTCGACCTCCTTGCACTAGGATCCGACTTTATTTTCTACGGCAGTTGTACCTTCGTGCCCAGTTTCTCCAGTGCATACACTATTTCTGAAGGTGAGAAACAAAAGTTATGAGCGGATAATGATGGAGGCATACCTCTTTCATTCCGAAGTTGGGCGGTGTGTCGTTGTAAGGCGTCTGGATATCTCAGAGAAGGCGGATTAGGGGCTCTGACGTAGGGCTTATGCCTTTCTCTGTTGAATCGTGGGAGTGGTTCCCATCGCCCGTCATTACATCGATCCCTCCTGACTTCTGATTGCACCTATGTCAGTCGTTGGGTTGGACCGTTAAGATCGTCTTCGTCTGCTCTTACTTCTGCACAGTAGGCATTGTGGATCTTTTCCCACGTAGTGGGGGGATACTTCATGAGTCGATTGAGCAACTTCTTGGTTGCTTTCGACCCATCTCTGTTTAACCCGTTCTGGAAAGCAGTGACTGCCATTCCTTCTGATACGTTCGGCAAGCCCATTCTTAACCTGTTGAATCATGCCAGGAAGTCCCTGAGTCCTTCGCCCGTTGTTCGCCCGATTGCAAATATTTTGTTGACCCTTGCTTCAGCCTTCTTTGCTCCTGCATGGGCTGTGGAAAACTTATCCGCCATCTCTTCGAACATCGATATCGATCTGGCTGGTAGTTGAGAGTACCATGTTAGCGCTCCTCCTGTCAAAGTTTCACCAAACTTTTTCAGCAACACATATGGCACTTGTTCTTTCGATAAGTTGTTGCCTTTTACAACAGTTACATAATGGATTAGATGATCTTCCGGGTCCGTGGTCCCGTCGTATATTCTTAAGTATGGGGGCATCTTGAAGGTTTTAGGGATCGGGTGAGGAGCAGCTTCCTCACTATATGGTTGCTCGACGAACCTTCCCACGTCACGTTTTGGCAGTAGCTTAGGGGCACTAGGTATTTTGTCTACGCTTTCCTGGTGCTCCTTCATTTGATCACGAAGCGCTTTATTCTCGTTCTCCATTTCTTCAATTTTCCTAAGAATGGTCGTGAGTGCATTATCGCTTGCGTTGATATCGATGTGGGTGTTGCTTGTCCGCATAACACTTGGTTCACCGGCGGCAGCCGCGATTTCCGCCGTTGATGAGTCTTTAAGATTTCCTTGAGATGGTTTCTCGAGCATGTCGCTTAGAGTGTTCGTCAACCATTCCTCTAGTAGCTTTTTGACAGCTGGGGGCGTTTCCTTGGCTGTGGACATTGAAGCCCCTCTTTCATGCAAGATCGTTAGATCTTCGAGTGAAGAGGGTGAAATCTCCTCCTCCGGAACACTACTTGGTGTTATGTTCGCAACATATTCTCTGTCCACCTCGTTGAGGGGGCCAATGAGGTTGGTTGACACATATGCTATCATCTTCAACCTTGATTCATTATCTACCATTTGTTGGTTCTACTGAGTTTGAAGGATAATGATTGTTGTTCTTGATATCGTAGATGTGAACTATGATTTCGACTACCGAAATCCCCACAGACGGCGCCAAATTGTTTGACTCAAAAGTTATTGAATACTTTTCGGGCAAATCAATCAATATAGATGAAGGGATAAATCGTAATCGAAGATAATAGACTCTAGGATGATCTTTGTAATTGATCTGAGCAGTGATAATATAAATTAGGGGAAAAATGAGAGGATGGCAATCTTCGAGAGATGAGAGATGCAATTTTTAGAGAAATAAAAAAGAGATACAATGTTAGAGAGATTTTGTATTATTAATAATGAATTCAATGCCTTTTACATAGCTCAGACCCCCTTTATATAGCGAAGGGTCTCCGTTTAAATATTTAAAAGATAAATAAAGTACACACTATAGAAGACACGACGTGATCATGAGGTCATGCCCCGTATTACCCCCAAGTCGTCCTTTTAACCAGATTCACGAGTGTATAGTTGGTCGTGCTTTCTTAGATATGTGGTCAGTCAAAATTGACCCCATACAATTATGAAAATTACCATTAACAAAAAATAAAACAATACACCTGTAAAGTACCTAAGAAACCAATTTGGTTGCTCAGGCCCCCCTAACAAAACTAATTACATAGTCTCCTAATCAGTAAATGATCACGCCCAACTATGTATTATAAAAAGGACTAAGCGTTCGTTGCAAATATAATCCGATTTACAAGTCCGGAGTCGAATCTCACAGAGAACTAATGCGTAGCTACAACTGTTCAATATTGCTAAGAAGACAAGCTCGAACAATTCCTAAGTTATAAATATTAAGATTAGTGAATCTAATTAACTAACAAATTAAAATAGTAAATTAACAACTAAAGATACTAAGGGTTAGAGACAAGATTAAGGAGGTCTAGAGTTATGATTTCCCCAACTGTCGGAATTCTTCCCGCTACATTTTCTATTAATTCGCCCGAGTATTCTCTACCGATCATGAGCGATCTGATTGTTGTAACTCTCTAATGAGTAATTACAACAATTTACTAGACATATTCTCCCGAATTATGCTAGCTGGCATTAAGTACGACTCGCTCGGATCGCACCCAAAGTTTCGTTATCCCTAATCCCACCTTTAAACCCTCCGTATTGATCCCTCATATACGTTAGGAGTGATGTTGTTCAAAAACTACCTAAATATGCACTCTCTCCCGAGTAATACACACAAAATAGGCACAGTCGACTGAGAGCTCTTCAACCAACCACAATAATGATATAGTTGAACAAATAGAGAAAATACTATGGCAAATCTATATTAACTTAACAAGAAAATCATCCTCCAATAGGTTCCATCAAAACCCTAGATAACAAATTAGCTATTCATAATAGTATGCAAAACTACAATATTAGAATTAATATCCAATAATGGAAATAGGAAGAAGGAAGTGAAAAACTCGTAGAAGAATTCTCCGCCTTGCTCCTAGTGTGTTCTTACCTCCTTAGGTCGAATGCCCGGTCTCCTTAGCCTCCTTAGGTTTAAAGTGTGTCCAAAGTCAGTCAAAAGTCCTCAAAATACCATTGTTCCATATATATATATATATATACCAAGTAGGGTTGGTACAAATCAATTCCACCTTCTCCTACGCGAAAAAGGACACTTTTCCCGTACAGGACGTGCGCGGCTACGGTTGGACCGCACATATCCACTTTGATTCTGTCTGACGAGCACGGATGCACACTTGATGTGCACTTTTCACCCTGTTCTGTTGGGAATTTGAAAAAACGTAAAACATGAAAGTTGTATCCCTTTGAGTTAGCTTTCCAATCATATATGTGGAGTCCAAATGGAGTTTTGAGCTAAACATTATGTTCATTTTACTAGATGGTTTACAATATGCCTACTCGATTCTTTATTCGTTCTTAATTATCATCCGTTGATCCCTGAACACGATTCCAGCTTAATTTCTAGGGATTTTACTCAGACTTCAAAGCCCCAAATTACTTGAATTTATTCCATAATATCTACATAGCTTGGAATCACTCCTAACACCAATGTAATTCGTTGTCAGTTATGCAACAAGATTGGCCACATCGTGAGTGTCTACTGATCCAATCTCACAATCATTTTGAGGCCAAAGCCAACAACATATTTGGCTTCACCACTACAGCCAATCCGTGGATTGTAGATTCTGGTGCCACTCACCACATCACCACTACGCCACATAATTTTCAAGAATATCATGGCAATGAGGACGTCTCTATGGGCGACGGTAACAAAATTCCCATAACTCATACTGGTTCCACTCAGTTAGAGGCATCAAATAATGTTTTTAAGATTACTCAAACTTTATGTGCCCCAGCTAGTAAATGTAACCTCATCTCTGTTACTAAATTTTGCCAAGACAATCTAACCTCTGGAAAATCTATATTAACATAATAAGAAAATCATTCTTCAATAGATTCCATCAACACCATAGATAACAAATTATCTATTCATAATAGTACGCATAAGTACAATGCTAGAATTCATAACCAATAATGAAAATAGAAAGAAGGAAGTGAAAAACTGGTAGAAGAATTCTCCGCCTTGCTCCTAGTGTATTCTTGCCTCCTTAGGTCGAATCACCGGTCTCCTTAGCCTCCTTAGGTCTAAAGTGTGTCAAAGGTATGTCAAAATTCCTCAAAATACCAGGGGAAGGAAAATAATTTCACCTTCTCCTACGTGAAAAAGCACACTTTTTTCGGACAGGACGTGCGCATCCGCGGTTGGACCGCGCATATCCACTTTGATTCTTCCCGACGAGCGCGGCCTGAGCGCCTCCATGCATTTGACGCGCACTTTTCGCCCTTTTATTTTGGGAATTTGGAAAAACGTAAAAAACAAAAGTTGTAGTTCTTTGAGTTGTATTTCCAACAATATATTGTTTAGCATAAATGGAGTCTTGAATAAAAAGTTGTATATATTTTACTAGATAGTACGCAATATTCCTACTCGATTCTTCGTTCGTTCTTAATTATTATCTGTTGATCCCCGAAGATGATCCTGACTTAATTTCTTGGGATTTTACTCAGACTTCAAAGCTCCAAATCACTTGAATTCATTCCATAATATCTACAAAGCTCGGAATCACTCTTACAAGGCATAAAACGCACAATTAGTGCAAAACACTAGCAATTAAAGCTTAAACTCTATTGAAGTGCAGTAAATTAGAGTATAATTGATGATAGACTATAATTAAGTATTTTAGTCGATTATTACATTCCAATTTACTGTACTTTAATTGAGTTTGCGCTTTAATCATTTTTCACTAATCGTGTGTTTTATGCTTTGTAGGAGTGATTCTGAGCTATGTAGAGGTTATGGAATGAATTCAAGTGATTTGGTACTTTGAAGTCTGAGTAAAAGCTCAAGGAATTAAGCCGGGATCGTGTTCGGGGTCAACGGATGACAGTTAGAACAAACGAAGAATCGAGTAGGCATATTATGCACTGTCTACTAAAATGCACATAACTTTTTTCTCACAACTCCATTTGGACTCCACAATATATGGTTACAAATATAACTCAAGGAGCTATAACTTTCATGCTTTAAATTTTTCCAAATTCCCAACAGAACAAGGTGAAAAGTACGCATCAATTGTCGGTCTCAAACAATTCTACCTTCTCCTACGCGAAAAAAGGATACTTTTCCCGTACAGGACGTGCGCGGCTACGGTTGGACCGCACATATCCACTTTGATTATGTCTGACGAGCACTGACTCACACTTGATGTGCACTTTTCACCCTGTTCTGTTGGGAATTTGAAAAAACGTAAAACATGAAAGTTGTATCCTTTTGAGTTAGCTTTCCAATCATATATTGTGGAGTCAAAATGGAGTTTTGAGCTAAAAATTATATGCATTTTACTAGATAGTATATAATATGCCTACTCGATTTTTTTTTCGTTCTTAATTATCATCCGTTGATCCCTGAACACGATTCCGGCTTAATTTTTTGGGATTTTACTCAGACTTCAAAGCTCCAAATTACTTGAATTTATTCCATAATATCTACTTAGCTTGGAATTACTCCTAACACCAATGTAATTCGTTGTTAGTTATGCAACAAGATTGGGCACATCGCGAGTGTCTGCTGATCCAAGTCTCACAATCATTTTGAGGCCAAAGCCAACTACATATTTGGCTTCACCACTACAGCCAATCTGTGGATTGTAGATTCTGCTGCCACTCACCACATCACCACTACGCCGCATAATTTTCAAGAATATCATGGCAATGAGGAAGTCTCTATGGGTGATGGTAACAAAATTCCCATAACTCATACTGGTTCCACTCAGTTAGAGGCATCAAATAATGTTTTTAAGCTTACTCAAACTTTATGTGCCCCCCAGCTATTAAATGTAACCTCATATCTGTTACTAAATTTTGTCAAGACAATCTAACATCTGGAAAATCTATATTAACGTAATAAGAAAATCATTCTCCTATAGATTCCATCAAAACCATAGATAAAAAATTAGCTATTCATAATAGTAAGCATAACTACAATGCTAGAATTCACAACCAATAATGAAAATAGAAAGAAGGAAGTGAAAAACTGGTAGAAGAATTCTCCGCCTTGCTCCTAGTGTATTCTTGCCTCCTTAAGTCGAATCACCGGTCTTCTTAGCCTCCTTAGGTCTAAAGTGTGTCAAAGGTATGTCAAAAGTCCTCAAAATACCGTTCTTCCATGTATATATACCAAGTAGGGACAGGCAAATAATTTCACCCTCTCCTACGAAGAAAAGGACACTTTTTTCGGACAAGACGTGCGCGGCCGCGGTTGGACCGCGCATATCCACTTTGATTCTGCCCGACGAGCGTGGCCTGAGCGCCGCCATGCATTTGACGCGCACTTTTTGCCCTTTTTATGTTGGGAATTTGGAAAAACGAAAACACAAAATTTGTAGTTCTTTGAGTTATCGTGCCAACAATATATTGTTTAGCATAAATGGAGTCCTGAACAAAAAGTTATATATATTTTGTTAGATAGTACGCAATATTCCTACTCGATTCTTCGTTCGTTCTTAATTATTATCTGTTGATCCTCAAAGACGATCCTGACTTAATTTCTTGGGCTTTTACTCAGACATCAAAGCTCCAAATCACTTGAATTCATTCCATAACATCTACAAAGCTCGGAATCACTCTTACAAGGCATAAAACAACAATTAGCGCAAAATACTAGTGATTAAAGTTCAAACTCAATTGAAGTGCAGTAAAATTAGAGAGTAATTGATGATAGACAATAATTAAGTATTTTAGTAGATTATTACATTCCTATTTACTGTACTTTAGTTGAGTTTGCGCTTTAATCGCTAGTATTTTTCACTAATAGTGTGTTTTATGCTTTGTAGGAGTGATTCCGAGCTATGTAGAGGTTATGGAATGAATTCAAGTGATTTGGCACTTTGAAGTCTGAGTAAAATCTCAAGGAATTAAGCGGGGTTCGTGTTCGGGGTCAACGGATGATAGTTAGAACAAACGAAGAATCGAGTAGGCATATTGTGCACTGTCTAGTAAAATACACATAACTTTTTTCTCACAACTCCATTTGGGCTGCACGATATATGGTTAGAAATATAACTCAAGGAGATATAACTTTCATGCTTTACATTTTTCCAAATTCCCAACAGAACAGGGTGAAAAGTACGCATCAAGTGCGCGGCCGCGCTCAGGCCGTGCTCGTCAGGCAGAATCAAAGTGAATATACGCGGTCTGAGCACGGTCAAAGCACGGCCGTGCACGTCATGTTAGGAAAAAGTATCTTTTTCTGCGTAGGAGAAGGTATAATTATTTGGGTCCAACCCTATTTGGTATATATATATGGAAAAATGGAATTTGAGGACTTTTTACATACTTTTGACATAATTTAGACCTAAAGAGGCTAAGGAGACCGGGGATTCGACCTAAGGAGGCAAGAACACACTGGGAGCAAGGCGGAGAATTCTTGTACGAGTTTTTCACTTCCGTCTTCCTATTTTCATTATCGGTTATGAATTCTGGTATTTTATTTTTGCAAACTATTATGAATAGCTAATTTGTTATCTAGGGTTTTGATGGAACCTCTTGGAGGATGAATTCTTGTTATGTTCTAATATAATTTAACCTTTGAATTTGTCTATTTGTTCAACTACGTGCTTATTTTAGTTGATTGAATGGCCATCGATTGACTGTGCCTATTTATTAAGTGTTTCTTGAGAAAGGATACATATTTAGATGGTTGTTGAACAACGTCATTCCTAACGTATGTGAGAAATCAATATAGTGGGTTTAAAGGTAGGTTTAGAAATAACAAAGTCTTGACGTGGTCATAATGAGCGGTTAGATAATTCCAGCTAGTGTATTCGAGAGAATATGTCTAGTAAATTGTGTAGTTGCCCGAGAGAGAATTACGGCACCTAAAGTATTCACGATCAGTAGAGAATACATAGGCGAAATTCTACGGAACATAGCATGAAGGATTCCAACATTTGGGGAAATCAAAACTCTAGACCTCCTAAGTTTAATCTCCAACCCTTAGTATATTTAGTTGTTAATTTACAGCTTTAGTTTCTTAGTTAATTAGCTAGATATAAAAATCTTAATATTATAACTTAGAAATTGTTCGATCTTGTCTTCCGAGTGATATTGAACAGTTATAGTGAAACCTTAGTTCTCTGTGGGATTCGACTCCGGATTTTTAGACCGCATTATATTTGCAGTGACAGCTTATCCTTTTTAGGACTAGAGTTAGGCGTGATCAAATTTTTGCGTCGTTGCCGGGGAACTAACATTGTAGTTGTAGCTGTATATATTGTTGTTTCGAGTTTGAACTTTTGTTTTGTTTTATTTTTTTATATTTTTTTATTTTATTATAACTATTGATTTGAGAAACATGACATCTTGGAATTATGAGAATTTAGGTGTAGATAATTCTACTATTGATCCTCATACTATTGTGAAGGAAACCACCCGTATCAAAATTATCAAAATATTTCCGAGAACGAGTTATGTGCACCAACTCAATATTATTTGTGAAATGTGTGTGATGTGTGTGGTGGTAAAAATGGTAACTTTCATGGTTGTGCTTATATTTCTTATCGTCCCCCAACCCCTTACTATAATGGTTCTACCTTTTCTTGTGAAGTTAATAGGAACAAAGAACCTGGGCATGTGGACCTGAAGGAGATCAAGGATATGTTAAAGTGCCTTCTGGAACAAAATAATGAGAAACAATTGCAGATAGAAAGGCATGAGGCAACTATTCACAACTTGGAGGCTCAAGTGAGTCAAGTGGTTGAAGCTTTTAATGCTCAGCAAGCCAATTTGGGGATATGAGCCAAGAAGAGCGTGAATTCGAGGTGCTAATTGAGGAGGTCAGAGTAGAACATCAACAACCTAGCCAACTACAATTTGAGGATGTCGATGTTGTAGAAATGAGACTGGAGTCAACCAAGGGCAATAAGTGTCACGACCCCAGTTCACCCTCCATGAACATGTCGTGATGGTACATAGTCCCTATGACTAGGTAAGCCTAACAATGCGGAAGATAAACCAAAATTTGCAAAAGAAAATAAATAAAACTGAACTGGTAAAATAAATAGGATTTAAGGTGCCGCTCGGCACATACCACAACAATTCTCAAAGCTAACAAACTCCCCAAAACCCGGAAACTCACAAATCACAAGCTAAGGGATACATAAGGCTCTGACTCAAGAATATCTATACAAGGAGAAAATACTGGAAGAACTATACTTATTACAGAAAAGCTGGAAAGGGACTCCACGGTCTGCGGACGTAGCAGATATACCTTGAAGTCTCTACTGATACGCCTCCTTCCAAGGTTGACATAACTGAACGGGAGTACCAGTATCTGCACAACAAAAATGTGCAGAAGAGTAGTATGAGCACACCACGGCGGTGCCCAGTAAGTATCAAGACTAACCTCGGTGGAGTAGTGACGAGGAACAGTAAAGGCACCTACCGGTCGATAAACAATATCATCATAGGAATAATGGTAACGACATATAATATTTAAAGAATGCATGAACGACCAAAAATACTACAATTCATAATAAGGGATAAATACAACAATTAACAACAAGAATACAATAAACGATGATACAAAATGACGGCAGAATCACAATCCAAATCCTAAGGTCACAACACAGCAAGGGAAAAAAACAAGTCAATAACTCATATCATACAATGATGTTCACAAAAGGTCTTATCCTACTCTTTCCACAATTTCACCAAGTCTCGAACAAACCACAACTTGCGAAGACCCAGCATCTGAAATCTAACAATTGGCATCCTGTGCCCATCAACCTCATGGTCATACCGACAACTAACTGGCTAACTAGGGCCACTCTCACAAATATAATGGATAAACGAGGGCGTACCTCCACCCTTAGAAAAATCAGGAGGAATTCACCTCTAATAGGAGTGTTGAGCTACGTGTATGCTTGTGCAAATGTTTCTAACAAAATTCTACCAACTAGCAACATGAAAAGGAGGACGGACCGCACGTACGATGTTCCCTCACAACTCCCAAGCGGTAACGTTCATACAGGTAAACAACCCACAATCATAATAGAAACAAATAGGAATGCCTCAACAGGCCATCACAACTCTATACAATCAATTCCCGACGTAGCCCCCCTTATTTCGCCACGTGTGCAATAAATAATATGATAGGCACCGCCTTATTTCGCCACATGTGCATAACAATGTCCCACCTTATTCCGCCACATGCGCAGGCGGCCACATATAAGCATATAACATATCCCGCCTTATTACGCCGCATGTGCAAAACATCAATAACAACAATGGCACGGCAAAGACCTCGTGCAACCCTTCAACAACAACCGCACGGCAAAGGCCTCGTGCAACCATTCAACAACAACCGCACGGCAGAAACATCGTGCATCACAGTAGCAACAATCGCACGGCAAAGACCTCGTGCATCACAATATCAACAGCCGCACGGCAGAAACCTCGTGCATCACAGTCTCAAGTACAACACAACAATGACAATACATACAGGACGAAGCAAGAGAATCAACTCCAGAAATTCCATTCACCAAAAGACGGTACAACTAACTCACAAGGAATAACCGTAACAGGGAAATACTAAGCGCAATAAGAACAACTCAACAAGGAAGAAATAATACGAAACAATGATTTCATAATACTCAGTTCAACAACAAGGAAGTTAACATGAATCAAATAATTACAATTAAATAAAATATCAACTAAACGTGGTTATCTAACTTCTTTCCAAGTAAGGCCAATTATTTACATGAGAGAAAGAAATGATGCTTTCCAAATAAAGACAACAGTTAAAAATGATAGTATGGCTATAGAGGGGTAAATGTCCACAGTTAAACAAGTAAAACCAATTAGGCAACAACTATAACCAAAAGGGCAATAAATTCCAAGTAAATCATGTAGAGGTGAAACTAACAACATGGAACTCAATCGTATCAAGAACACTTCATGTTCGGTGATTATAACGAACTAAGAGCCTAAGAGGGGCAATTTTCCACAAATAAATCCAAGCACGCACTCGTCACCTCGCGTACAAGGAATACAATTAGCAAGGAAGACTCAATTCCTAAGGGGAAGTCCCCACACAAGGTTAAGCAAGATACTTACCTCGAACCGGCTCAATATCACTAGAAACCGCGCCTTTGCCACGAGTATCTGACTCCAAATGGCTCAAATCTATTCAATTCAATTACACATCGTAAATAATATTGCAAACAACTGATTCCACTATTAAAATTAAAGCTAGGGCGCGAAAATCGGTAAAATGACCAAAATGCCCCTCCAGCCAATGTCTCGCAATCGAATAATATTCACATTTTCAGAAACCTCATACTCTCACGAGGCTAACCATATAAAAATCTCCCAAATCGGAGGTCAAATGCCCCCTCAAAACCCAATAGTTAATACTAAGATGTTTCATCCAATTTTCCACAATTTTGACCTTGAATTCGAATTCTAATGGTGGATTTAACTAGATATTAATAGAAACCAACTAAATGAGGTTAAGGAAACATTATCCAGTGATCTTCTCTTCAAAATCTACCCAAAATCGCCTTCTCCCGAGCTAAATTTTGATTTCTCTAACTTTTGAAATAAACCCTCGGATTTCCCCTTTTCAGAACAGTGCTTTCCGCTTCTGCGGACAAGGGACCGCTTCTGCGGTCCCGCACATGCGGAACACGAGCCACTTCTACGACTCCTCGCTTCAAATTCCAAATTCCGCTTCTGCGGTCTTACACTCGCGGAAGCGATTCCACTTCAGTGGAATTTCCACCGCTTCTGCGGACCCAGCTACCTTTCCCTCTTTTCGCTCCTACGGTGACCAAGCCGCTTCTGCGGCTCTGCTTCTGTGGTTCCCAAGTCGCAGAAGCAAAACACCAGAAGGCCTGCTGCAAATTTTCTTTCAAACTCCAAATTTTGCCCGTTGAGCATCCGAAACACACCCGAGGCCCCCGGGACCTCAACCAATCACACACACAAGTCATATAACCTAACACGGACTCGCTCGAAGTTCCAAATCATATAACACAACATCGAAACGACGAATCAAACCAAAAATCAAGTTTATGAACTTCTAAATCTTCAAA
The DNA here is from genome assembly GCA_026770625.1 of Nicotiana glauca. Taxonomy (NCBI): domain Eukaryota; kingdom Viridiplantae; phylum Streptophyta; class Magnoliopsida; order Solanales; family Solanaceae; genus Nicotiana; species Nicotiana glauca. Next base: position 75,129 of record MU784013.1, on the reverse strand, counting down.
TATCGAAACCCATGCCGAAACCTATCAATTAAACTCGGAATGACGCCAAATTTTACAAACAAGTCCAAAATGACATAACGGAGCTGTTCCAACTCTCGGAATCGCATTCCGACCCCGATATCTCAAAAGTCAACTGTGGGTCAAACTTCTTCGTTTTCCAACTTCATCTTTTGCCGAAATGCCTCTATTACTCTACGGACCTCCAAATCTGAGTTCGGACGCGCACCTAAGTCTAAAATCACCATACGAAGCTGTTGAGATCATCCACGACCCATTCCGGGGTCGTTTACCCAAAAGTCCAATTCCGGTCAACTTTTCACCGTTCTAACTTCCAAAATAAGGTTTCTTCTCTAAATTTGACTCTAAACCATCTAAAAGCCGAATTCCACCATGCACGCAAGTCGATACTCATATTCCAAAGCTATTTCAGACCTTGTGCCGCCGAACGGAGCTTAATTTCTCGAAACGACCGGTCGGGTCGTTACATCCTCTCTCTCTTAAAACCAACATTCGTCCTCGAACGTGCTAAGATTCGCCTCGATGTCCTCAAGTCACTGAGTGCGCACAACTAACATACACCCACGGGTGATCCCACGTCATCCCAATCCACTTAAGCCTGACGACACCATCTCAACTGAAATTTAACCTTCCTAGCAATACCAGTAGGCCTTCAAGCCAGAATTCTCACCTTCCATCCGTTTCCAAAAGACTCGACCTTAAATCCATGTCCGATATCAGTCGCAACCAGCTATTCCAATACGAGCCAACACATACTGGGTACAACCACACAACATGACACCTCACACATAGGCCTATAATAATATTTCTGATGGCAATACTTGCCTGAGATCAAATCTGTACGGCCCACAATAATATTTCTGATGGCAATACTTGCCTGAGATCAAATCTGTACCGGCCATAAGCCTCATATCCAACAGGAACTCTTTTCAAACTTCCACAACACTGGCAATGATACAATAACCACGAAATTCTCATAACAAAACACCCAAACAACTAAGTCTCAGCCAACACCAACGGGTATACACCCCACAAGCTAAAACTCATGAAGCACAGAACTGAAATGACTGAATACGAGAAGGAAACACATAAGGGAACTAACAAACAAATCAACTAGCATGGGTTCTTCTAGAACACAAATCAACAACACATCTAACAAGAAGGAATGAAAGCATATAAAGACTCACAATGATCTTATACTGATATAACCTCTCACTGCAGTACACAACCCGGTCTCAGCATATCAATCACCTGAAATCACGAGGGTCCCGCCCTCAACATTGAGTCACAAGTAGGGCACACATCAACCCATCTAGAGACTCTCACTAGATCAATCCCCTCTACAAATTACAACACAGGCGGGCTCCCACACCGGTGGAGCATAGAAATCACAGCTCGTAGCCAAGAATACTCAGTGATCACATCAAATCTATCGAAATAGACAACATGAATTTACTACTGCCTCATAATCCTCGACAACAGCTAGAAACAGACGCTAGACACAGTTATCACTCATAGAACCTCCCAACTGAATAATCACGTAAATAGAGTACAAATCATGAAACGCACTCATAAATGGAACAACAAACAAGGGAACTCACCCCGATGAGCAGAGTTGTGATGGACTACAGATAGTGCCCCTAAATAATAAACTGAATCCGTACCTGAATGTCATTCAACTGGCGCACCGGCCTCAAGCCTACCATATGGAACACATCAACGAGCCTGGCCTCCCCCTCTTGGGTGCTCTCTACTTGCCTGAATACCTCGCTGGGACACACCGGTCTGAAGTCTGGGACAATCTCTCACCATATGGCTAGTATCTCCACACTCAAAATACCCTCTCTGCTGACGAGGCGGTGGGAACTGTGCGGTACGGGTGCTCCGAGACCCATGAACACCTGAGTCACCATGCTGAGTCTAAAGCGCGAACTGAACTGGCTGGCCTGCAAAACCTCTACCGTGACGCACCCTGCCTCCAAAATAAGGACCTGTATATCTCCTCGGTCTACGAGGACCCCTCGCCTCCTCAAACTCTCTCTCCTGATCTCGTCTGCTCTCTCTCTTATGACCCTGCCTGCCCTCTCTCTCTAGCATGCATGCCCTCTATCCTCCTAGCAATGTTCACCACCTGCTGATGTGGAATATCTATCTCCAACTCACGGGCCATGCTGTACCTGATGCTAGGAATAAGCCCCTCAATGAACCGGCGAACCTTCTCGCGAAGAGTAGAAACCAAGGCTGAGGCATGTCTAGCCAAACTGGTGTAACGGACAGCATACTCCGAGACAGTCATAGAACCATGGCGCAAATGCTCAAACTCCGCGCCCCTTGCATCCTTGAGGCTCTAAGGAACAAACTCTCTCAGAAATATATCTGAAAACTGAGTCCAAGTCACTGAAGCTGCCTCGTCTGGACTGTCCAACTCATAGGTGCGCCACCAATCATAGGCGGCTCCTCAAAGCTGAAAAGTAGTGAAGTAAACCCCGCTCGATCCACGATCCAGAGATACCCATAGTACGGAGAATACGGTAATACTCATCAAGAAACCCCAAGGCATCGTCTGATGCTAATCCATTGAACACCGGAGGACCATACTTCTTGAACCTCTCTAGAATCATCTGCTCCTGCTCGAAAGCCGCTACCATGCCCTCGGGCTGAACTTGTGCTGCAGGCGGCACAGGAATAATCTCTGGGACCTGCTCAACATGCGCTCGCTGCTCAGGAGTGCGGGCAGCGGGAGTTTGTGCTCCTCCCCCGGCCTGGGATGTGGCTGCAGTAAGGGAAAGCAATCCTGCCTGAGCCAAANAAGGGGAAGCAATCCTGCCTGAGCCAAAGTGGTGTACATACTCATGAACTGTGCCAAAGTCTCCTGAATGGCTGGGGTAGTAGTAGTGGGCGTGTCAGGTGCCTGGACTCCGGCTGGATCTGCTGGTGGTTCCTCGGCAGCAGCTCGCGCAGGTGCTCTCGCTGCATCACGTGCGCGTCCTCGAACTCTACCCCGGCCCCGACCTCCGACGGCTGCAGCAGGGGGCGCGGGTGCCTGATCACCTCGAGTAGTACGTGTCCTCACCATTTGTGAGAGAGTAGAAGACAGAGGTTTAGGA
>MU784013.1:59969-71196 GCA_026770625.1 Nicotiana glauca | reverse complement strand
AAGGAGAAAATACTGGAAGAACTATACTTATTACAGAAAAGCTAGAAAGGGACTCCTCGGTCTGCGGACGTAGCAGATATACCTTGAAGTCTCTACCGATACGCCTCCTTCCAAGGCTGCCAGAACTGAACGGGAGTACCAGTATCTGCACAACAAAAATGTGCAGAAGAGTAGTATGAGCACACCACAACAGTGCCCAGTAAGTATCAAGACTAACCTCGGTGGAGTAGTGACGAGGAATAGTCAAGGCACCTACCGGTCGATAAACAGTATAATCATAGGAATAATGGTAACGACATATGAATATGTAAAGAATGCATGAACGACCAAAAATACTACAATTCACAATAAGGGATAACAATAATTGACAACAAGAATACAATAAACGATGATACAAAACGACGGCAGAATCACAATCCAAATCCTAAGGTCACAACACAGCAAGGGAAAAAAACAAGTCAATAACTCATATCATATAATGATGTTCACAGAAGGTCTTATCCTACTCTTTCCACAATTTCACCAAGTCTCGGACAAACCATAACTCGCGAAGACCCAGCATCTGAAAACTAACAATTGGCATCCTGTGCCCATCAACCTCATGGTCATACCGACAACTAACTGGCTAACTAGGGCCACTCTCACAAATATAATGGATAAACGAGGGCATACCTCCACCCTTAGAAAAATCAGGAGGAATTCACCTCTAATAGGAGTGTTCAACTACGTCTATGCTTGTGCAAATGTTTCTAACAAAATTCTACCAACTAGCAACATGAAAAGGAGGACAGACCGCACGTACGATGTTCCCTCACAACTCCCAAGCGGTAACGTTCATACAGGTAAATAACCCACAATCACAATAGAAACAAATAGAAATGCCTCAACAGGCCATCACAACTCTATACAACCAATTCCCGACGTAGCCCCCCTTATTTCGCCACATGTGCAATAAATAATATGATAGGCACCGCCTTATTTTGCCACACGTGCATAACAATGTCCCACCTTATTACGCCACATGTGCAAACCACATATAAGCATATAACATATCCCGCCTTATTACGCCGCATGTGCAAAACATCAATAACAATAATGGCACGGCAAAGACCTCGTGCAACCCTTCAATAACAACCGCACGGTAGAAACCTCGTGCATCACAGTAGCAACAACCGCACGCAGAAACCTCGTGCATCACAGTAGCAACAACCGCACGGTAAAGACCTTGTGCATCACAATATCAACAGTCGCGCGGCAGAAACCTCGTGCAATACAGTCTCAAGTACAACACAACAATGACAATACATACAGGACAAAGCAAGAGAATCAACTCCAGAAATTCCATTCACCAAAAGACGATACAACTAACTCACAAGGAATAACCGTAACAGGGAAATACTAAGCGCAATAAGAACAGCTCAACAAGATAGAAATAATACGAAACAATGATTTCATAATACTCAATTCAACAACAAGTTAACATGAATCAAATAGTTACAATTAAAGAAAATATCAACTAAACGTGGATATCTAACTTCTTTCCAATTAAGGCCAATTATTTACATGAGAGATAGAAATGATGCTTTCCAAATAAAGACAACAGTTAAAAATGATAGTATGGCTATAGAGGGGTAAATGTCCACAGTTAAACAAGTAAAACCAATTAGGCAACAACTATAACCAAAAGGGCAATAAATTCCAAGTAAATCATGTAGAGGTGAAACTAACAACATGGAACTCAAACGTATCAACGACACTTCATGTTCGGTGATTATAACGAACTAAGAGCCTAAGAGGGGCAATTTTCCACAAATAAATCCAAGCACGCACTCGTCACCTCGCGTACAAGAATACAATTAGCAAGGAAGACTCAATTCCTAAGGTGAAGTCCCCCACACAAGGTTAGGCAAGATACTTACCTCAAACCGGCTCAATATCACTAGAAACCGCGCCTTTGCCACGAGTATCCGACTCCAAATGGCTCAAATCTATTCAATTCAATTACACATCATAAATGATATTGCAAACAACTGATTCCACTATTAAAATTAAATCTAGGGCGCAAAAATAGGTAAAATGACCAAAACGCCCCTCCAGCCAACATCTCGGAATTGAATAATTTTCACATTTTCAGAACTCTCATACTCTCACGAGTCTAACCATATAAAAATCTCCCAAATCGAAGGTCAAATGCCCCCTCAAAACCCAATAGTTATGTCTAAGAAGTTTCATCCAATTTTCCACAATTTTGACGTTGAATTCGAATTCTAATGGTGGATTTAACTAGATATTGATAGAAAACAACTAAATGAGGTTAAGGAAACATTACCCAGTGATCTCCTCTTCAAAATCCACTCAAAATCGCCTTCTCCCGAGCTAAATTTTGATTTCTCTAACTTTTGGAATAAACGCTCGGATTTCCCCTTTACAGAACAGTGCTTTCCGCTTCTGCGGACAAGGGACCGCTTCTGCGGTCCCGCACATGCGGAACACGAGCCGATTCTGCGACTCCTCACTTCAAATTCCAAATTTCGCTTCTGCGGTCTTACACTCGTGGAAGCGATTCCATTTCAACGGAATTTCCACCGCTTCAGCGGACCCAATTGCCTTGCCCTCTTTTCGCTTCTTCGGTGACCAAGCTGCTTCTGCGGCTCTGCTTCTGTGGTTCCCAAGCCGCAGAAGCGGAAACACCAGAATGCCTGCTGCAAATTTTCTTTCAAACTTCGAAATTTGCCCGTTGAGCATCCGGAACACACCCGAGGCCCCCGGGACCTCAACCAATCACACACACAAGTCATATAACCTAACACGGACTCGCTCGAAGTTCCAAATCATATAACACAACATCGAAATGACGAATCAAACCAAAAATCAAGTTTATGAACTTCTAAATCATCAAGTATCGAAACCCATGCCGAAACCTATCAATTCAACTCAGAATGACGCCAAATTTTGCAAACAAGTCCAAAATGACATAACATAGCTATTCCAACTCTCGGAATTGCATTCCGACCCCGATATCTCAAAAGTCAACTGTGGGTCAAACTTCTTCGTTTTCCAACTTCAACTTTCGCCGAAATCCCTCTATTACTCTACGGACCTCCAAATCCGAGTCCGGACGCGCACCTAAGTCCAAAATCACCATACGAAGCTGTTGAGATCATCCACGGCCCATTCCGGGGTCATTTACCCAAAAGTCCAATTCCTGTCAACTTTTCACCGTTCTAACTTCCAAAATAAGGTTTCTTCTCTAAATTTGACTCTAAACCATATGAAAGCCGAATTCCACCATGCACGCAAGTGGATACTCATATTCTGAAGCTGTTCCAGACCTTATGCCACCGAATGGAACTTAATTTCTTAAAACGACCGATCGGGTCGTTATAATAAGGATATAAATTTTGCTGACTCTAGTATCATTGATATTGAGGATGCTGAAAGTCTTGAATTTCATGGGTGTGAGCGCATTGGTCCTCACTCCAAACATTTTTCTACATTATGCTTGAATGATGATATGGAAATAGAATCATCCGAACCAATTGAAGAGTCAAGGAATGAGGAACAAGGTGCATATATTCTGGAATTCTTCTTGCTAGAAAGTCAGGATTACATACCTCATACAAAGGCCAAGGAGTGCAGAATACAACATTATTTTCTGGGGCTAGTTAGATTCGTTGCACCGCCCCATGACCAGAATCATAAGCTTGAATCAAAACTTGGGGTTCAATTCATAAGCTCAAGGTGGAGGCAAAAAGTGATTCACATCGTGTCGCGACGTTAAATCAAGCGCTTGTTGGGAGGCAACCTAGCTTTTTTTTTAATTTATTTTTATTTATGTATTATTATTATTGTATTATTCTTTTAGTGTCGATTCTTTATTTTTAGGAGCATGGAATGCAACATTGAACTCCTCCTCCGGAACACTACTTGGTGTTACGTTCGCAAAATTTGCTCTGCCGGCCTCGTTGAGGGAGGCTATGAGGTTGGTTGAGACATCTTCTATCATCTTCAGCCTTGATTCTTTATCTGCCATTTGTTGGTTCTACTGAGTTTGAAGGATAGTGATTGTTGTTCTTGATATCCTAGATGTGAACTATGATTTTGACTACCGAAATCCCCACAGACGACGCCAAATTGTTTGACTCAAAAGTTATTGAATACTTTTCGGGCAAATAAATAAATATAGATGAAGGGATAAATCGTAATCGAAGATAATATACTCTAGGATGATCTTTGTAATTGATCTGAGCAGCGATAATATAAATTAGGGGAAAAATGAGAGGATGGCAATCTTCGAGAGATGAGAGATGCAATTTTTAGAGAGATAAAAAAGAGAGACAATGTTAGAGAGATTTTGTATTATTAATAATGAATCCAATGCCTTTTACATAGCTCAGACCCCCTTTATATAGCGAAGGGTCTCCATTTAAATATTTAAAAGACAAAAATAAAGTACATGCTATAGAAGGGACGACGTGATCATGAGGTCGTCCCCCGTATTACCCCCAAGTCGTCCTTTTAACCAGATTCGCGAGTGTATAGTTGGTCGTGCTTGCTTAGATACGTGGTCAGTCAAAATTGACCCCATACAATTATGAAAATTACCATTAACAAAAAATAAAACAATACACCTGTAAAGTACCTAAGAAACCAATTTAGTCGCTCAGGCCCCCCTAACAAAACTAATTACATAGTCTCCTAATCAGTAAATGATCACACCCAACTATGTATTATAAAAAGGACTAAGCGGTCGTTGAAAATATAATCCGGTTTACAAGTCCGGAGTCGAATCTCACAGAGAACTAAGGCGTAGCTACAACTGTTCAATATTGCTAAGAAGACAAGCTCAAAAAATTCCTAAGTTATAAATATTAAGATTAGTGAATCTAATGTGAATCTAATTAACTAACAAATTAAAATAGTAAATTAACAACTAAAGATAATAAGGGTTAGAGACAAGATTAAGGAGGTCTAGAGTTATGATTTCCCCAATTGTCGGAATTCTTCCCGCTACATTTTTTATAAATTTGCCCGAGTATTCTCTATCGATCATGAGCGCTCTGATTGTCATAACTCTCTCCCGAGTAATTACCACAATTTACTAGACATATTCTCCCAAATTACGCTAGCTGGCATTAAGTACGGCTCACTCGGATCGCACCCAAAGTTTTGTTATCCCTAATCTCACCTTTAAACCCTTCGTATTGATCCCTCATATACGTTAGGAGTGATGTTGTTCAAAAACTACCTAAATATGCACTCTCTCCCAAGTAATACACACTAAATAGGCACAGTCGATTGAGAGCTCTTCAACCAACCACAATAATAATATAGTTGAACAAATAGAGAAAATACTATGGCAAATCTATATTAACTTAACAAGAAAATCATCCTCCAATAGGTTCCATCAAAACCCTAGATAACAAATTAGCTATTCATAATAGTATGCAAAACAACAATACTAGAATTCATAGCCAATAATGGAAATAGGAAGAAGGAAGTGAAAACTAGTAGAAGAATTCTCCACCTTGCTCCTAGTGTGTTCTTGCCTCCTTAGGTCGAATCCCCAGTCTCCTTAGCCTCCTTAGGTCTAAAGTGTGTCAAAAGTCCTTAAAATACTGTTATTCCATGTATATATACCAAGTAGGGTCGGGCCCAAACAATTTCACCTTCTCCTACGCAAAAAAGTACACTTTCCCCAGACAGGACATGCGCGACCGCAGTTGGACCGCAGTTGGACCGCGGTTGGACTGCGCATATCCACTTTGATTCTGCCTGACGAGCGCGGCCGCGCACTTGGCGCGCACTTTTCACACTGTTCTGTTGGAAATTTGGGAAAACGTCAAACATGAAAGTTGTAGCCCTTTGAGTTAGCTTTTCAAATATTATGGTGCCCAAATGGATTTCTAAGCGAAAAGTTATGCGCATTTTACTAGACAGTGTGCAATATGCCTACTCGATTCTTCGTTCGTTCTTAATTAACATCCACTGATCCCCCAAAACACGATCCTAACTTAATTTCTTGGGCTTTTACTCAGACTTCAAAGCTCGAAATCATTGGAATTCATTCCATAACATCTACATAGCTCGAAATTACTCCTACAAGGCATAAAACACACAATTAGGGCAAAACACTAGCGATTAAAGCTCAAACTCAATTGAAGTGTAGTAAATTAGAGTGTAATAAGCGACTAAAATACGTAATTATAGCCTATCATCAACACTCCATACTTAAACCATTGCAGACACGACCTTTTAAACAATTCTCCTAACTCATCACACCAAGGATATTTAAAATAGACTAAGCATAAAAGCGTAACATTTTCACCTCAAGATTTGACTCACAAGTACCACTCATTATTCACAACTCATCCACTTACTCTAACATAGAGGTCACCGATATTACCTTTCCTTCATGAATCAAGTGTCCTCATACAACAAAAGAGAGTAGTTCCACATAATAAAATTTAAGAACACTTAGGAACTCAAGATAGAAATAATTCACTCATTCTCACAAATAACATTCATGTGCCACAACAAATGCACCATAGGCTTGCCCGTAGTGTACTACTCTACTGATCGAGCTCATTCAGTCTAGGATCATGTAGGACTTTATTTGGTTGTAATGTAGGCTACGGGACGGGTAGGATACATTTAGATACAAGAGTGACTACACCTCCCTAATCACTTTAATATATATACTTTAACATTTAAAACCTCACACTTGTGTCAAACCATAACTCCACCTTCACATCAATATACATTAACTTCATACTTCTTTAAGCACAATTACATCAAGAACCACCACTTATCAAGGAATATTTTTCACAAAAATACAAATATTTTTTCTTTCTTTTCTTTTTCTTTTCCAATTCAAGTGGCTCATACTTTTTCAAAACAGTGCACCTCTCTCCTTATCTCATTAGTTCCACTCAAAAGCCAAACCAACCACCCACACTTGAACTTTTACAAAGTTCATAACTATTCAACTACCCATGAGAGGTTAAAAGGTTCAAATAGATGGTTAATTTAAACAAAGGGGTAAGGCTTGTAATTTGGTTGCCAAAGAAATATGATTACAGGCTCATAGGGGTTAACTGCGATACATAACAATTAAGCAGGTAAACTCAATGAAGAAACGCCTATATCACTTCCAAAACTGAACAAAAACTACTATTTCGCTTTGCAAACACACAGGGAAAATTCTAGGCATCAAATTCAATGCACAGAATAACAAGAAAACCTCACACACACATGGCACATCACTCACTCAAGATTGGATTCATCAAGACACTCTAGTCAAAGCAGTTAAGATCATACAATTTAAGGTAATTCTACAAGAATCAAAAACTAAGCCTAAGCATCATAACCAGAGTACTTACTATTCTCAAGGCATAAAGTTAATAAATACCACTGCAATTCAATTCATCTCACACTAGCTGCTCCTAAAAAATAAAACTAACTACACCTGATTCAAACAAAACCCTTGGAAAAGAACCGCGGCACAAAGAAAAACCAAGTAGAAATTACTACACTACCTACAAAGAAAATCTTTTTTTTAATAAAAAATGCTATTTAATTAAACTAACACAGCTAAAGTAGCATAGAAAGTCACCCAGTCAATCTCCTCACCCCACACTTAAAATTGTGCATTATCCCCAATGCACATCATAACTAATAAGAGGGTAAAAGAAACTCCCTGGTAGGCCAAAAGCTGAAGCACTAGCAGCTCATGAGGTACTCAAACTTCTCTCAAGCTTGGTCCTTCGTGCGAGTACCTCACACTTAGTTCCAACCCCATCCGGTTTGCTATTGCATCCTTCCAATAGCTTTGCTTTCTGTGCTCCTAGAAAATCCAAAATCGACACTACAAAAATAATACAAAAAAAAAAATAAAATAAAATAAAGCAGTAAATCTGGGTTGCCTCCCAACAAGCGCTTGATTTTACGTGGCGGTACGACACGAATCACTTTCTGCCTCCACTTTGAACTTATGAATTGGATCCCAAGTTTTGATTCTGCTCTATGATCATGCTCCTGGGGCAGTAGAGATTGTTGCGAGCCAAAAATTAAATGATACTTTATGAAATTTTTGGCTTTCATCCGAGGAGTGTCACTTCGCCCATACGACCTTGAAAATTTCATAATATAGGGCTCATCTACCTCTTCTTTTGACTCTTGCATTGGCTCATACAGATCAGTTTCCATTTCACCATATGAACATAATGTAGAGAAGTGTTTGGAATGAGGTCCAATGTGCTCAAATACATGAACTTCAAGATTTTTAACCTCTTCAACACCAACCACACTAGATTCAACTAAATTTGTATCTATAACGTCCCTGGTTGTCTCTAGTATTACTTTTTCAACATCGGCATCCTCAAATTCTAGTTGGATAGATTGTTGGTGTTCTACCCTGACCTCCTCCACTAGCACCTCAATTTCTGCATCTAATTCACGCTCTTCTTGGCTACTATCCATAATATTGACATTTTGAGCATTAAAGCTTCAACTAGTTGACTCACTTGAGCCTCCAAGTTGCAAAAAGTTGCATCTTGCCTTTGTACCTGCAGTTGTGTCTCATTACTATTTTTCACAAGGCACTGTAGTATATCTTCGATCATCTTCAGGTCAACTTCCCTAGGTTCTTTGTTCCCGTTATTCTCGCAAGAAAAAAGAAGAACCATCAAAGTAAGGGGTTGGGGAAAGATAAGAAATATAAGCACAACCATGAAATTGACCATCTTGAACACCACACATATCACACACATTCCACACATAAGATTGAGTTGGTGCATATAACTCGCTCTTGGAAATATTTTGATAATTTTGTCTTGGGTGGTTTCCTCCACCAAATGCATAATGAGGATCAAAAGTAGAATTAACAACATCAAAACTCTCATAATTCCAAGATTCCATGTTTCTCAAATTATTAAGTAAAACAAAAAATAAATCAAATACAAAAAATAAAAATAAAAGTTCAAACTTGAAACCTAGCAATAGGTACACCTACGGCTACACCGTTAGTTTCTCCGGCAACGGTGCCAAAACTTGATCACGCCCAACTATGTCTTATAAAAAGAACTAAGCTGTCGTTGCAAATATAATCCGGTTCATAAGTCTAGAGTCGAATCCCATAGAGAACTAAGGCATAGCTACAATTGTTCAATATTGCTAAGAAGACAAGCTCGAACAATTTCTAAGTTATAAATATTAAGATTAGTAAATCTAATTAACTAACAAATTAAAATAGTAAATTAACAACTAAAGATATTAAGGGTTAGAGACAAGATTAATGAGGTCTAGAGTTATGATTTTCCCAATTGTCGGAATTTTTCCCGCTACGTTTTCTATAAATTTGCTCGAGTATTCTCTACCGATCATGAGCGCTCTGATTGTCGTAACTCTCTCCCGAGTAATTACCACAATTTACTAGACATATTCTCCCGAATTACGCTAGCTGGCATTAAGTACGGCTTACTCGGATCTCACCCAAAGTTTCGTAATCCCTAATCCCACCTTTAAATCCTCCGTATTGATCCCTCATATACGTTAGGAGTGATGTTCAAAAACTACCTAAATATGCACTCTCTCCCGAGTAATACACACTAAATAGGCACAGTCGATTGGGAGCTCTTCAACCAACCACAATAATAATATAGTTGAACAAATAGAGAAAATACTATGTCAAATCTATATTAACTTAACAAGAAAATCATCCTCCAATAGGTTTCATCAAAACCCTAGATAACAAATTAGCTATTCATAATAGTATGCAAAACTACAATACTAGAATTTATAGCCAATAATGGAAATAGGAAGAAGGAAGTGAAAAACTCGTAGAAGAATTCTCCGCCTTGCTCCTAGTGTGTTCTTTCCTCCTTAGGTCGAATGCCCGGTGTCCTTAGCCTCCTTAGGTCTAAAGTGTGTCCAAAGTCGGTCAAAAGTCCTCAAAATACCATTGTTCCATATATATATACACACACACCCCAAGTAGGGTCGGGCCCAAACAATTCCACCTTCTCCTACGCGAAAAAAGGACACTTTTCCCGTACAGGACGTGCGCGGCTATGGTTGGACCGCACATATCCACTTTGATTTTGTCTGATGAGCACAGCCGCACACTTGATGTGCACTTTTCGCCCTGTTCTGTTGGGAATTTGAAAAAACGTAAAACATGAAAGTTGTATCCCTTTGAGTTAGCTTTCCAATCATATATTGTAGAGTCCAAATGAAGTTTTGAGCTAACAATTATGTGCATTTTACTAGACAGTATGCAATATGCCTACTCGATTCTTCGTTCGTTCTTAATTATCATCCGTTGATCCCTGAACACGATCCCAGCTTAATTTCTTGGGATTTTACTCAAACTTCAAATCTCCAAATTACTTGAATTTATTCCATAATATCTACATAGCTTGGAATAACTCCTAAAACCAATGTATTTCGTTGTCAGTTATGCAACAAGATTGGCCACATCGCGAGTGTCTGCTGATCCAAGTCTCACAATCATTTTGAGGCCAAAGCCAACTACATATTTGGCTTCACCACTACAGCCAATCCGTGGATTGTATATTCAGGTGCCACTCACCACATCACCACTGCGCCGCATAATTTTCAAGAATATCACGGAAATGAGGACGTCTCTATGGGTGACAGTAACAAAATTCCCATAACTCATACTGGTTCCACTCAGTTAGAGGCATCAAATAATGTTTTTAAGATTACTCAAACTTTATGTGCCCCAGCTATTAAATGTAATCTCATCTTTGTTACTAAATTTTGTCAAGACAATCTAATGTCATGCCCCAAACTCGAGGGACATGACCGGTGCTCGATCGGGTATCCCCAGTCAAGCGGACCTGGGTGCCTTTCCTAACCCATGAGCCACCCCTTGTTTTCCTTATTCGGTATTCCAAGAACTAGCCATATAAATAAACTTTAGATCACCCTTTTTCAAATCAAACATACATAATAATTAGTGAAATTACCAATTCGTTGTCCAACAAAAGAAACATGAGTATACATAGCTTCTAACCCACATCTACTGTCTACGGAGCCTCTAAAGAGACAATGGGATGATATAGTACTTGCCGGTAACAAGGCTCCGGCTATACCTTACACAACAACAAAATAAAACTACAGAAACAAGTGGCCTGAGCCACGTAGGGCCCCGAGAGGAATGGGGCTTACCAAAACAGTTGACGAAATTCGAAGAGGGAGCTAC